>RBZT01000195.1:1186-31873 GCA_003693705.1 Polymyxa betae
CCCCAGAAGACCATGAACATGGTGACTCTGCTCGTCGCTCTCCTCCTTTCGGCGTCGGCGGACCCCAACAGCTCCGAACTTACGACTGATAACGCTCCTATCGACCGGGCCAGCACCATAACGGGCTCAGTTTCCGGCACGCCCGACGACCAGATCGGTGCTCTGCAGCCCGTACTGGCCCCATCGAACGAGGTGAGCGTGATCCACGGTGAATTATTACTGAAGTGTATCATCAACTACTCGAAATTGGATCTGAATCTGGCATCATCGATCTGCAAGATGAGCAAAATGTGCTTCGAATTGATCAAGAAACCTCTCGCAGAATTGTGGCAGCTCGAACTGCAGCGACCTTCTTCGGACATGAACTATCTGCGTACTGTGGAGGAGATAATCTCGCAATCCGAACTGCTATTCGACCCCGAATCGTTCCTCGTTGCCATATTCGACGACGAAGCGGCCGCCCTGGTCATGAGACGTCTTCTCTTCGTCGCTGTATTTTTTCCAAATACGGTCGTGAGTATATTGGAGGTGATTGGAGGCATTCCTTCCGTGAACCGTCTCATATCGTGCTGGGTCGTACTGTTCCATGATATGCATACGAGCGATGACTATGAGGCAGAACAACCCGCTCTTTGGATTTGTTCGAAGATCTTGAAGACCACTCAGGCCTCGTTCAAATCGGATTTAATTAATGAGATTCCCGCTGATATTCTCGATACAGTGAAGGAATATCAGCAAAAGCGCATTACTGATGGGTTACGTCCTCATCTTCCAAAACCCTTCTCAAAGGTTTCGCACTGGGAGCTCACTGATGTTCAACGCCAAATCTCCGAACGTCATCAACATTATATCCGAGAACTCCCCAATCTGGCCTCGGTGTTGTTCTTCTTCGGAACTCCCTTCAATCTGGACAAGTTCGAACTGCACAAGTTCACGGACTCCGAGCTGAAACCTGTGCTGCAGTTCTGTGTCAATGCGCCCAAAGCGTTATCATCTCAGATCGTGCGCCTCAATGAGGAGAATCGACACGACTTGATCCTTTCCATTATTCAATCTGAGAGCTTTCTAAGGGTGGATGGGGATTTTCAAAATTCTTATAACAACCAAGTCACTATGGCGATTAAGAACTTAAAGGACCAGCCTGACCTGATAAAAGCTCTGGATGAAATTCTTGTAGAACTTGAAGAAACCATTAGTGCGGACCTTCTAGATAAGACAGATAATCTGCAACATGTTCTGAATGAGATCAGTTTGATCCTGGAGATGGCCAAAGATGTCGCTGATGAAGAAACTCTACAGACGGCGAAGTTGACGCTTCAGGACTTTGTCCGTAATCATTCCGGCCTAGACGACGAGAGGACGGCCAGTACGAACAAGTTAGATAAGGCCAAAGATTTTCGAGACGCTCTAGATGTGATAGAGACTTTGTTCATGGACCTTGACGATGGTGAAGCTCCTCAAAAACTTGTACAGATCGGTGATTTGCTGCATGAGGCCTCTGAGCGTCAGAAGGGCGGCCTGGACAATAAGAAGACTGCAATGATATTGGCTCAGGCTCGTGAGCGTATCGCTGATCCTGGTCCCGATTTAAATGAGACCGAGATCGGCAAGCTGTATGCCTAGTTTCCTTACTAAGAAATCCCCTCATTGCTGATAGTATCAATTCTGTCTCCTTGTTTGTTGTTCAGACCCTGTCATTGTAACCGCAATGAATCAAGACTGGGCTTCCTGTGGGCTCACGACTTCATCAACAAGAATACAATATATCATTAAACTAGAAGAGAATCGGCGGCAGGCTCTGCCCGAAATGATTTTGAGAGCTATTTTGGATGATATCTTGGCAGAAGGGTCAAGGAAGTTTATTAGAAACATATGGTGGAAATTCAATCCAGCGTAATGCTGAATGAGGATATCCGAGTCCGGAATCGTAATCATTTAGAGAGCATTGCTTTCACTTAGGATAATGGGCTATCAGACCGCAGATTGGAGCAGTTGCAGCCCGTCTTTCCTGAGAATCGAGCTGTGCGTCACCGATCCATTGACTCTCCTTCTCTTCATATCGCTGTACGGAGCTCAGCCTCCCAATAGTGATAAACACAGGCTCCTGAGTCAATCTTAACAGGATCCCCAAAATAATTCCTATTGCGCAGCCTTTTATCCTAGCGCAGCCTCTTGGTCCAGCGCAGCCCTTCTGTATAAATCTAAAAAGTTGTCTTTAGCTTATGGAGGCTCGCCTGTGTATCGTTGCCGTTTATTGAATCATGCATACTGTCGTCAAATCACCACAAGCGAAAGGACGAAATTTTTTGGTTCGCTATAGACTTCCTGCCATGTAATGAATCGGTGTCAGGCGACCTTCACAAAAAAGCGATAGATATTCGTAATCGCATACGTCGCCCTCTCTTTGCGAAAAGAACAACGTGACAGTGTTGATGTTTAGCGATAATAGATCGTGAGAGACGTTTTCCCCCATTACGCAAAGCATATTTGATGCCGGAAATTTGCTTCTAATCTGATGAGCTGTATGGATTGGATTCGATTCGATTCGACTAGTTCGCTGATTTATAGTCATCAGGCGGCGCTCTTGCCAAAACGCATGGCTGGAAAATTTAGGCGAATTGCCCAAATAGATTCCAGAACCCGTACTACCGATTTCGGGGCGTTCCAGTAATTCACCCGGACCTATGAGAGCCTCGATAAGGTAATGTAGGCACCCGCCCAATCCAACAGGGACTCGAACCCATGTACCCTATCCATATCTAATACTCCCCTACTGATTTCCCAGCTTTCACCATGCGTCGCTAAATATCACAGCCGAGAGAATTTGCTGCAGCTAGAATTATTTCTTTCGATATTTTTTCAATGGATTTTGAAATATTTTACATTTCAGCAGTTTATATTTTATAGTCTCACTCTTTTTATTGCAGTGTCGACACTCATCGCTGGGCTCTATATTTAGATTGTGTAAATGTGATCGAGATCGAGTGTGTCCTGTTCGTACTCTGTTTAATAGAGGGCTATCAAAGTAGATCTGATAGTTTGTATAAGCCATCTCTGCTCTGTGTTCGAGAATAACCGTCTATTAGAGGACTTCGTTTTTGGGTAGTTTGCAAATCCGATTGAAAGATTGTAATGCGATGATTTCTGCTTCATAGCTTGACGTCACATGTTCTATCTGTATTGAGCTGTGGATCTCAAGTTCAAATATTGTACTGTGTGGATCTGGGTCCGAGATGTGCAGTATTGAAGCAGCTTCACTTGTTATGTACTCCGTATTTAAACTGTCTCTGTTGAAACTGCCGTCTGTCCAAAGCGAAATATCGGGATTGGTGGGAATCAATTGGGCGTTCTCGTGTTTTTCTAACGCTTCAGCTCTGGAACTCATGTGAAATTTACATTTTGCAAGTTGTTCTAGTATATAGGATTTCACTATTATCTGTGATGAGCGCTATATCTGTTTGTTGTAACTTCTACAGCTCTTCTAACAAGTCCAAAAGGGGTCCATCCATCAGCTGCACATCCTTGTTCGTCCCATTTTATGTAGTCGTCTCCTAATAAGTTGCCCTGAGCTTCTGCCTTGAGGACTGTTAGTGCCGAATCTGAAATGACTTTTATTTCAAATTCGAAAAGTTTTTTTTTCAGGATTTGATGACTCATTTTTCATCTATCGGGGTTAAGCTAGGGCTTAGGGTTTTAATAGGGCTCCCCGCCCGTTAATGGAGCATACACGTCTTGACGCTTCTGACGCAGGCTTCCTGTTTCCGCCGCCAAACTCCGTGGCGCTCCTGTTACAGCCACTGGATTCTCATTGAGCCCCGCTCCGGAGGCCGGATATCCATCAGCATTGACTGACCTCGAGATAAAATAACGCAACCCTCATTCCCATCACTCTCGATACGGAACAGATCATAGCAGCGACAATCTTAATGGAAGCGCGGATGCAGGTGACGTCATTCGGGGGCCCCAAGAACCCAAAACCGTGCAAGAATGGCCGCAATTCACCATATAAGCGATCATGTAATGATGACAGTGCAGGCCGAATCTTTTGATGATAACTATCACGGGGTGTAATTCAAAGTCCGAGAAATTTGACGTCCATTTTGGAGGAAAGTTTGTGCATGTATTACCTGTCTTAGATGTTAATAGGTGTGAGCTAAAGTGATAAAATGAACTTGGAGATTGATATCATTGAGTGACTTTTCATTATTCAGTTGTCAGAATCACTAACTGGAATCATGAATTTTTCAATCTCTGTTGGCAGAAGATCTGCAATTGAACATTGAATATCTGGGAATGTTGTCAATCTCTCTGATATTACTTCATCAAGCATTTCAATAAGAAAATCGAAATATTGTTGTGCTGTGGCTTTGTTAGGAATTCTTGCGTAAGGCAGCTTGGTTAACCTGGAGATCGCCTTCTGAATAGTTTGATGCTCTTCATTATGAATATCATGAAGATATTCATACAGAGCCTGAACAACACAAAGTCCTCGTTCGAAGCATCTCTTCACGTTTGTAAAAGAGCCGCTTGAAAGAATATTTGACTTCTTGATATGTGACTCGAGAATTATACAGCGACTCGAAGATCTTTGATATAAGGTCAAAATCAGTAAACTTTCTATACTTATAACGATATGGTTCAATATCAAGGTCTTCTTCAACATGAGCCAAAATATAGTCTTGAATTTCAGTATAATGAATGAAGCGACATAATTGAAGAAGTAGTTGGGAAAATCGAAATCCTCTTTGTCCGCAGAAATGTTTCAAAATTTGGAAGGTCTCAATCCTGATCAGAAGCTCACGGAACATCCAGTTTGATTCAGCTTTGGTGATGAATGAATAATCCGGGTTTTCCCATAAAGGATAATCAGGAGGATAACTCGGGTCGGAATCTTCATAAGTTGTATATCCAGTCTGAAATTGACTATCGTCTCGTTTTGGGAATTGAGGGAATATTTCATCTAAAAGATCGAGGAGAACTTTTAACCAAAGTTCTGGTGACAGTTTACAGTTTAGAATCCATTTAATCACCTCAAAACGATCATACATCCATCCATCTGTACCATTAAGTCTTTCTCCTTCATATTCATACTCATGATCAGAATTATGATCTTCAGATTCAGAACCATTTTGGTGAGATTCATTGTTGCAGAAATCGATTCGATTCATGAGAAGCGAAGGAGCACACAGCAGAATGTATTCTCGAAAGAATTCGAATTGATGATTCTCCAGAGTAATCTTCATCAATTCTTCGTTAAAGAACATTCCTCCAAATTTCAACTTGAACATCTGTAGCCACTCCATATCACCAGATCGTGCGGCCTCCTCCACTCTGTCACCAGAATGCAACTCGTCATATTCTTCTATATTCACACCTTCTGGGAACATACAGCCAATAGACCGTGTAGTGACACAAATCAAGACAGTAAAGATGACCAGAATACGACCAAGAAGATCATTGATAAAGGAGACTCGGGGAGGCAGCTGCTTTTTTTTCGTAGGGACTTGGATCCAAGAGTAGAGCTGTTGGCCCTAAGAGCATTCCGATTTGTGCGCAATTTTTGGCCTCAAGGTTTTGAATTGCAAAACATGAAATATTTCAAGAAACTGGAGTGGGACTCGTGACCTAGGGTTTTGCTGACAGATTGATGTGAGAGCGGTTTTTTGAATAGCACAACGTAATGATGTTGAATGAAACGTGATCAAGAGATCTGAAACTAGAAATACAGGACTCCCTTTACATTAGATTATAGTGGACATCTTTCTACCGTTGATTATAGGCATCTGTTGCGAATGTTTTTCAAACGAAAGTGGTCAAGAAAGGATGCAACGAACATTGAACTAACGATGAAAACGCTAACCCTAGCAATGATCAGGTGACGAAGCTCCCCGAAAAATGAGGATGACCCATTTCTACGAAATTCGAATCTATTCTGTGAGTACTTGATGTCGATTTGGCCAGATTGCTGAGATAGATGAATGTTTAATTCAAGCAGGACATATCATGAATATGATCGCGGCTGCACTTTCGACTGGAAATGGTGAAAAAAACTCTTTCGAGCATACACGGCACACAAAAACGATCAATAACACTAACGGCAGCGTTGTCTGTTGCAGTAGACTTCTCTGCGTTATGAGCTGAGGACGACATCTCTGTACGAAAGATAAGAGTGGGTCGCCTTGATTTTCCAAAGACCAAGTAAAAATCGGCGCCGAAAACGCAACCATTTTGCTTGAGAGTAGGTGACCCATTAAGACGCAACGAAACTGGAGAGAAAGCGGCTTGGCGCGGCCTGGTCGTTGGTGGATTTTAAATTGCACCCCTGACTCGGAGTCACCGACACGGATTTGAATCCAAAAACTATTTGCATACAGATTTGCGCGTCATTTTCTGCCTCCGATTTTCTGTCGGAGCTCGCCAGCCATATTTCAAATGATGATATTTAATAGTTATCTCACCCTATATAGTATGGGTCGCCGACCTGACGACCCAGTCATTTGGCGACCTTACTGAAATAATGCGTACAACGCATTTCTTGTAAAATACAAAATGCTTAGGAGTCGTTGTTCTTAATCTATTATAGTCGTCATCGCCAGCGGCATCATCCCGTCTGGTCGAAATGGCGCTGGTCGACGAAGACCAGCACAATACGATCACCATGGATCAGTCTATTGCTCAAATTGGCCAGCTTCATGTTGAAATGGAGCAGTCGGTTCACCGGACGTATGTGCGGGCGGTTCAGAATCGTGCCCCAAACACCTCAAAATCCTATACTGCGAAGCAAGACGAGTTTAAGCAATGGTGTCTTCGAAAAGGGTTCCCTCAAGATACCAGGTTCACCGTTTCTGGGCCCAAGCTCCATTTATTTCTCGAAGAAGAGGTGATTGGGCGGCGATCGCGTAAGAGGAGCCGCAATGGCAGAACGATTGGAAAGTCCACCGTCGATTCGTATGCCGCAGCTATAGTGGACTTGCACAGCCTCCAGACCCGTTTGGGATGCAATTCAAATCCACATCCTCGTAATGCTGACGTGCAAGCTTTATTGAAGAATACCTATTACGAACAAGAACGAGTCAGAAGAGCTAATTACGATGATCGGGGAGTTGGAACGGCTCTTGACGGCTACACGACAGCGGATCAACTAGGGAAGATTGCCAATTTTTTCTGGACTCGCTGTCGCGAATTCGGCCCTAATCTCAGGAATTGGGTGGCGCTTGCTCTATCACATTATGCAGTTCTTAGAGGGGAGTCCGCTAGAGGAATGGAACTACCGGATCTCCACTCAATTCGTCTGGAGAATGAAGGAATTAGTGATTGTCATGCGCTTGTGATGGTGATGAGAAATGGCAAAACGAATCATTTCGGCAGAATCGAGGTGTCGACCTGCCTGAGGAACAAGAGAGTCGATATCTGTCCCTGGGGAGCTGTCGGATTCTACTTATTCTGGCGTTGGCATGTGGAAGGTGAACCATTTCCGGCATTTGTATCGAGTCGGGATTGGTATGATATCAAATTGCTTAAGTGTGGAAGCGATCGAACGAAAGCTATGTCCTATACAACTCATTTGCAAGCGTTTAACACCGCATTTTCGTTTATTGGTCTCCAGTCGAGAGCGAAGACACACGTCGGGAGAGGATCAGGGGCGAGAATGGCTGAGCTCGCTGGAGCTAGCGAGGCCCAGATTCGTAGACTAGGTCGTTGGAATAACCAATCTACGGAAAACTGCTATCTCAGCAGTCTACCTCGGCAAGCTTTAAGGACTTTAGCTGGGTTCGCTCCTGAAGCAGGCACTTTCTACATTAAAAGATCTGCTATATGTCGTCCACAATCTTTGGCAAGGAAAATATTCCCTGATGTCGAAGTATGGATGAGAAGATTGGAGCTCGAAGGCTGTGAAGCTAATATAGCGGCAGGTGGATTTTTTCAGCTTCTTTTGCAACTTCGCACGGTTATACTGCAAGATTCAGTTTTGTTGCGTCGCCAATTTCCTTCGCATCCTATATGGAACCATTCCATCTTTTCCGATGAGGAGTTCTCTGATTTCGCCGGCCGCCTTGAGGCTGTCATTGCACAGGCGCCTGACCCCACCGAAAGAAGACTGGAGCTCGTAATGCCAGATCTGACAAAGAATAGACAATCTCCACGATGACCTAAAAAGTAGCTTTACTTCAGAACTTCGCCCAATAACAGCCAAAGTGTCAAGACTGGAGTCGTTGTTCTTGGACCTTACCACAGGTGTTGCCCCAGTGCGCCTGAACGTGAGCTTTCCCTGGTCCAAATTCAGCTCGTGAAATTGTCCAAGCGCAGGTTGCTCCTGCAATTACCTCCCAAGAAGCGGTGATTACAGTAGTCGAGCAGAATGGGTCGCGAAGAGAATCAAACTGCGAGGCTTCTTCTCAATACAAGATGAGCAAGGCGATCGTCACCATAACGGATCTGTGGAGAGAGTGGAAATATGGCTTGGGAGGCTGGCCATCTATTGAGTCTCTAGAACGGAGCAGGGGGTCGGCGTGGTGTTCTACAAAGGCTGACCGAAGATTTTTCAATCGACGAAAACTTGTAATCGATTCCATAGAATCGAGAGCCCGTCAAATGTCAGGGGAACTGTCCGAAACTGCCAACGTCGTGGCTCAGCAATTTGAGCAACAACGGGCGTCTCTAGGGAAAAGTATTGACTGGATATCCAAGAATCTGCCCGAGTTTCTAAACCATTTCGATGTTTAAAAAAACGCAATAAACAGCCGATACGAAACGAAAAACAGAAATTTGACTGGTCTGAAGAAAAGTCCGTAATTGGAAAAAGACAAAGGAAAGAAAACCAGATCAGATGAAAATTCAAAACTTTCCCGTCAAAACTATGTTTGTAAAATAGTATAGTGGCGACCTAGGCGACCTGCAGCGGAAATATGCGAACTTATTTACAGGCTGAGCCTGTAAATAAGCGCACTTTTTGGGGTCAAAGGTCGCGGATCTAACTGAGTCCCGCACTTCGACTGGCGACCTTCACCGTTTATAATTGTTGCGATCTGATTTAGTTTGCGAGTTTTGCGGAAGTTTTTGCGGTTTGCTGTTAGGTTCCTATCTCTTTTTGTCTGGACATCATTTTCATGCCTTCGCTGTCGAGTGGCAGTGGCAGTGGACCATGTCCAGAACTGCCGCTAACCGACAATTCTCTCGCGAGCCTCATGGCAGTTCGTCAAATGTGAGAATCGATTCTCCGAACCCACATTCGTGCAAACGAAATCATATCAGCTAATACATCGAAATCGTACAAGTTGAATCCAAGCAATGGTGTATTGATTATTTATTGCATTAATAAAGCATCATCTCGCTGGCAATAAATTAAATACAATTGAAAGCTAACATTAGAAATGCTAACAGAAAAAGTCTTGAAAAATATAATAGGCAAATTTTCGATGAAACGTTGTTACCGAAACCCGGTGTGGCAGGCCTCGCAAGAGACATGAGGATGCTGCAGGTTTGATATCGCGATGCATAATGTGATTTGTTGCAGCTAGATGAGATAGAAAAGCGTCCATAAGAGATGAATGTGAAGCCGACAGGATGGCGAAAATTCGAAATCGATTAGGGTGATTGATGAGAGAGTTTGCAGTCAAACTATTGGGTGAAAGCGATCCATCGCAATTAATACTGTTTCACTAAGCATCTAAGCAAACTGAATATATAATTCCAGAAACTTTATAGCCGTTAGTTTGGGTCTCGCTGAGAATGAGCATTTCGCTCGCTTGTCTGCCTATGCACTTCATCATCGTACGATCGATGCTGTCCATTGCTGCAAACTCTGCTGCCGCTATCATTTGCTGACAGCAGTTCCAGCTCCTTTTAAAAGAGAAAAAAACCATGTATTCGCAAGTTGTCGATAGCCAAACCGCTCGCCGAATTTGGCCGTATGGTTTAGATATATATTGATATGGGTAGCGTAGCGACCTGCGCTGTAAATATTTACAGGCTGAGCTTATAAATATGCGCACATATTTGGGTCGCAGGTCGCGGGTCCTCACAGTGCCACGGAAAAAGAATGGCGACCTGGACCGTTTATATTTCAGCCCATGAATGTTATGTTATCAATTTATCATACGTGGAAGGGCGCAGCCTGCGGCGCGGACCAAGCCAAATGTCCGGAAACGAAAATGATCATTTCATGTCTACCAAGCTTCACGGTACTTGTCTGCTTTGATTCGGCTATTCTGTTGTTTAGTAAACATCTTAAAATAACCACTGGAAAGTTGTCTTCTATATGTATACTGTATACTAAACAACCTCTGAAATATGTCTGAACCTGCACATCAATCCTATACACAAGAACAGGAGGAGACTGCCGCCCAAAAGGTTTATGAAGCCCGCAACATGGACTCGGGTTCTGAAGGTAGCTGCTGTCTGAGACTGGTAAGAGCCCACGGCCACAAAGAGACCGGAGGGAGTCAGGGATATCCGCCTACAACGCGATGCTGAAGCGCGCGACTGTAAGACTGTGTCAATATAAAGGATGAAATCGAAGCGATATGAATAAAAAAGTGTTCAATTGCAGATTCTCGATGATGGTTAGATAGGCGAACAGCATAGTTGATCATCAGCTGATAAATCTTGCATACATTTGACGTCAATTTCTAAATAAATTTCAAACAAAAGAAGATCGCATTCATAATGAAGTGAACGACTAAACTATACGATTATATATTATCGCGATCACTGGTATTGGGGGAACTAGTCACTTGGACAGACGCCTGCCGAATGATAATGTTATCAGGGCCAACAACTGATAGACAGCGCGGATCGGATCGAATCTTGGCGATGGCTGCAGGTGGTGATTCGGGTGCCTCTTGTGACCCAGTCGGAATCATCCGAATAAATGATTTAAACACATCACGACCATGCAGCAAATTCTTGATGCGGATCCGTTCGTCTTCCAAATGAGACTGACATGGCACGTTTAACGACACACCATACAGCATCAGCAGCGAACCTGATCCGAGGCTTGCCCGAACGCCAGATGAACGGCAGGAGCCTTTAACGTATCTTCCAAAAACCGGATCGTTGGCATCGTTCCTGATACCAGTCAAGAAGAAGCTGTATAGTTACGATAAACGAACCTCCTTCGCGAATCATGGCAGGTTGCTGATGCCAGACCTGCTCGATCGCTTGTGCAGCGGCTAAAAACCTTAATACGGTTCAATTCAGTTTTTTCCTCAAATTTCGTTCCGGTATGTAAAAAGAAAAATAAAATGATAGCATGATTAAGCAATCTTGATGCGACTTTAAAATTCGATTGACATAGAGTAGATCAAAACCCCATAACAAAATCAGAATTGGAAACAGTTAGGATGGAAAGCTGAAGGACAGACAGAATAAACTATAGCTGACAATTGTGATTTTGGATCGCCGAGCCACCAGTTGCCTTGATGTCGAACCGTCACCGAAATCGTATTACTGGAATTCAGACGGCTAAATTCTCGCCGCACATGGGCGTCAAACAATTCAGTGATCTATTCATCATAACTGTCAGGCTACAAAACGCATTCCATTGATAGCACAACGAACACGATCGATGCTCTGGTTCGGGACGAGCCGCATCGAAACTTCTGCGCGAACCGATGCGCTGATAATGGAGCCGTGAGCCCGAGCTCGATCACCGCCTTCGATCGAATGAATGCTCAGACAAGGCTCTCTCCATCGGCTTTGTAAATGGCCGGCTACATCTATAGATCATTCAGGATTAGATCACCATACAAAGAACACATAAAGAAATAAGAAAAAATGCTGAAGGAAACAAAAGAAAAGTAATACGTGTAAGCATGAAGCTAACAACAGAGATAGAAAAGACTGGGTTAGCACCGATTTGAGAATGTTGTGTTTACCATTACGTCGCAGGCAATCAATGCCAATTTCACGCTTATATCCGTCTAAATCAAAATCGAGATCCTGATAGAGCTGCTCTTCATCCTGGGTCATGGGCGCCACTTCGTCATAGAAACCATCGATCAAAACGTGACCGCTGGCATCCACCAAACTCGCAAGGACGTGCGTCATATCAACCATGGCCTCATGAAAAGCGCCCCCATGCACACCTAAAACATGCAACAGCAGTAAAGCCAAAGACAAATCAACCAACGGAGTCCGTTACGGACCTGAATGAAGATCAAGACTGGGACCCGAAATCTCGATTTCCATCCGAAGGACACCGCGGGTCCCGTAACTGTACACAGTGGCCATCAGATATCACGGGCCAGTATGACCCCTGTCACGTTCCACTTACTTCAAGCAGGGTCGATCCTGTCCAGACCAGGTCGTATTGGCCAATAAAATGACGGTCGGTTGCGATAGCCAATCTTGACAGGAAACGTTCACGGAAAACGAACCGAGCAGAACGTCACGGATTTACCCAAAGCGGCCAGTACGGCAGTTGGAAGGCCACTAGCAAACGGGTCGGTCTCAGCTTCGCCGTCGAGGATCAGGGCGACATCAATGGGCAGGCCCCCGTCTTCGATCATGAGTTCCTGAGCAGTTGCGTCTCAGAGAGGACATCGGCCGGTACGACCGCGATTTGTAACCACCCTGAGCGCAGCGATGAAGGCAGCAAGTGGGCCTTTGTTATCAGATGCACCGCGTCCGTATAAGTACCCGTTTCGGCCGGACAGCTCGAATGGAGGTGAGGACCAACGGTCGGCTATGGCTACAAGCACTGCAGTTAACAGCTGATTTCGAAAGACCAAATTGAAAGCCGACAAAAATCATGTTACAAGTTTCGGTAACCTCTGGAAACACAAAAGACAAATATGAAAACGTTTGAAAATGCTGAACCTGCGACAACGTCATAATGGGCATAGAAGACGAGCTTGCTGCCAGCAGTGTTTGGCAGAAACGATGTGAACTGAGCGATCAGAATCGGATTGGCTTCATGATGGACCTGAGTGATAGTCTCAACTTTGACGCATCGAGCAGACTCAACAAAGCGTACCTGACGCAGGCGTGTCTCGGCACCCATCCCCATCAGTGTTTGTTCGATTAGTCTGGCGCAATTCCACGCATCAGCACGTTTCCCTAAACTCATTCAGAACCAAGAACCAGCAACCAATTTGCAAACAATAAACGCGAACGGGCAGTTGATACGGGCCAAAATTAAAATGCGAAGAGATACTCGGGTCTGAGCTAACGGTCGGCAGCGCAACAAGACGCTGCAAGAAATGCACGAGGTCGTCGTCATTAGAATTGCGCAGCGCACGGTGCACGATCCGATCAACCACGGCAACGATCTACGGAAAAGTATTCAGAGCTTCGCAACGCGGCCGAACGGACTCGAGAACTTTACGGCGTGTCCCGAGTGAAACTCCGATTTCCTCCAAATCGCGATCGTTCAACAGTAACAGCGCCTCATAATCAATCTATATCACTTTCAGTACATGATCACAAACAACGTTCAAAGTGGGTCTGCACGACCTCATGCTCCGCGAACGTCTCCAGGTATTTTTCCGCCCCGGACGCAATCAGAATGTCGCGGAACGAAAGCGATTCAGGAACTTGAACATTCTGGAACGAGAACACTTGCCTGCGTGGAGGCCATTAGAGGCGGATCAGTACGGCAGAGCATGAGATGCGGGAACCTGGAGCGTTGTGGGCGGATGACCGGATATGTGAGATCGGCCGAGTTGATTTCGAATCTCCAAACAATGATGGTATTATCGGTGCCGCATGTGAACAGGAACTGCCGATCTGCACACATATACAGAGTTGTATAGTCCGATTCGATTCTAAGAGCGACCATGATCAGTTGGATTATAACGACTTGGAAACAGCAGCCAAAGCGAGCCCGGAATATAACGAAAACCAACACAAAATACAAAATATTGAAACAAAGCGCTAAGTTGAACCGAGGAGACTGACATGCCTCTGGGAATGGGACGGAATGTCTGCAAATCCAGGGCCTGTATGACGTTGTTGGTGGTGGCGACAAACAGGCCCCAGTTGGTGACACAGAGACAGAGGACTGCAGCATCCACTTCCACCGATCGGACTAAATGGCAGGAATCCAGGCCCCAGACCTTGATGGTTCCATCTCGACTACCTAAGTTAGGGTTTTAGGGTTTTAGGGTTTCACAAGCCGATCAACAACGGATTTGCTCAACCTGAAATTAGATAAGTGTCAGAGACGACCGCCAACGCCGTCACGCTGTCCGTATGGACTTGCATTGCTTTCTCAAACGACATTGTAGCCAGGTCCCAGACACCAATGTTGAAATCACCGGACGCACTGAACAGATGTGTCCGGGTCATGGCCAAAGCGTACTGGACCATCACTCAGCAGTACAGCAGATACATTGGACAGGAAGTGCTCACCACGAACCCCAGATGACGGCCGTGAAACTTGGCGGAGTCCGACAGATGAACGTGTACGGGGCCACCGTCGGCCGGCTTCGATGCGGACGCCATCGGGGCCAGTACGGCGCCCAGGTCCAGGACGGCGATCCGCGTATCGATACAGCCGGCATAGAGTTTGGTCTGGTCCAGCACCAGATCCAGGGCGCAACAGGACATGCGGTCCAGCACGGCCAGCGCCGTCATGTTGATTGCGTCCCATATCCGGATCGTATTGTCCCGCGCTATAAATCGCAGTGATTGGTGTTAGAAGATGAGACAACGACGAAATAAGGAACACCAGAAGCAACACAATGAAGGGGGAAACAGTCGATTAGGCGTACAGGATGTTATGAGAGCATGAAAGGAGGAAATCGGGTTTGGTGAAAGAACCATAGACGTGATAGGACGGCGGTGTCCCACCAGCTCGCACTCATACGAAAAGGTGTTGAGCTCCTGGAGGGTTTAGGGTTTAGGGTTTCGGATTATATGTCTCAGCGGTCGCTTTTTCTCACCCAGACTATGATAAGACCATCCTGGTCTCCGCTGAAGAGATGATTGGTGCGTCGCGACACGACAACCGCCAATCTGAATGACGAATTGATGATCAAAACGGTTGCTGACTCAACAATCTACACTGAATCCTGATGTCGGGCGAGAACGTGCTCGCGTCGAAGAACGGAAGCACGGGAACGCCGAACCGGCGGATCGTTGTTGCCTGCACGTCCGCCCGGCGACGGCGACCGCGGCGTCGGCGTATCAAACCAGTCTTGTGTGATGACAGCGATCGGTGACAAGGCCATGACGTCGTCTCGATAACATATGAAGTACTGCTACCTAGAATATATCTGCATGATGTCGCGCAATTTCCTTCTCATTTTACATATTTCGCAATTCCCTTCTGATTTACATGGTACTACCGTAGTTGCGTAGTAGGTAGTTACGCAATTCGCTTTTCTTTTAAGTGTCACGCAATTATTTTCCTTGTCATCTTTAAGTGACGCAATTCCGTCGTTACTTGTCACGCAAATGTTTTGATCATGCCACGCAATTTCCTTCTCATTTAATAAAACGTGTCACTGACACATGTCACGTTCGTTTCTTCTCATTTACATACTGCACAAGACGAGTGAACGGCGGGACCGCGGGAGGGATTTGGAAATGTTCAACATTTACGTGCATCGGGGAGAACATTGCGTTCAGACAATCAGACAATTACATTTTGTATAATAGATTTTGAACTTCTTTGTCATATTTGCGCTGAGGAGCTGATGATACTCAGCATACAGAAGCGCCAAAACCCAAACTTCTCATCGACATTTATGTCTTGGGGAAATCATTTTCAGATTCTTCGATTTTTCAGCTAACATTTTAAAGGGCGAGATTTTTTGTCTTGGGAAAAATCCTTTTGTAAATTATTGGATATTTCAGCTAAAAATTCAAAATAAAATTTGTTGAAAAAATTGTCCTCGCGTGCCTGTATCTATTTGTTCAGACGAATGCCAAGAAGCACCATGTCGGTGCGACGACTGAAATCGATCCAGACTCCATCAAGATCGCTAAGCCAATGCGCTCGTCGACCGGATATGCCCGGGCGCCATCATGTCCGTCGTACACACCCAATGATTGCTGGTTGCGTCATCCACTGAGACGTTCCCGTGTCCAGGCTCAGCTGAACGTCTGCTGGAATTGCGACGCTACCTTGAGAGCGGCCGACGGGTTTCGGCAACAGCTGCGGGTCTGTACGACTGCACCGCCCACCCAGCATAGGTTGAGTTGTGAACAGGGCTACGACGATAGGCCGCATGCGCAGAGCTTGCTGAAGCCGATCGCATCGATCGGTCTGCCCAGCGCCATCCGTGGTACGGTACGACCTGGTTTGCGACGCATTTCCAACTCGTGTCGTGCAGATCGAAAGCGCGGAGTCGACGTAGCCGTCGCTGATCTGGTCCAGACCGTGAATGGAGCTCGGGACATTCCGAGATTCCGCGCCTTAGATGCACGATTGCGTATCACAGAGCAGCTGCAGGTTTTTAACGATCTTTCCGAGCAGCTTTTTTATCTTTTGGAAGCAATCTGCTAGCAGCTGCAGGTTTTTAACGATCTTTCCGAGCAGCTTTTTTATCTTTTGGAAGCAATCTGCTGTTTGCGGAATTTCTCGATTTAACTATTTTCGTTCAGATTGCAGTGATGCCATTCACGTTTTCTAATGGAGCTCATTTAGGCACTAACGAGGCTGTATTCGGAATTGGTTGACGCCATCGAGCACGGCTGGGAGCAAGTTGCTAACCAATCTGAAGATTATGAACGCGCCCGCGTCGATCTGGCGCGCTTGTCGTTTGCAGTGAACGCTACCAATCTCGACGAATTGGTGAATGGCCTCAAGATCGATAATGATGTTCGCGAGCTCACCAAAATGATTCGCAGTTTCGACCGAGAATTCATTGACGATCAGCCAACGTTAGAATTTCAGCGTTTGATTTACACTTACAGGCATTTGATCCATCTGTTTTCCAACATTGCCTCGGTTGCTTGAACGATTTTGCGTTTTTTCTTTTAGCTAACAGCAATCAGGATTTCTTCTCTTCCGCCAGCGCAAGCCTCATTTGCCCAGAAACTGAATCTTCAGTCCAAGTTTCTGATATTAATGAAACGGTTCGAACCCATCATCGAATCAGCTGTGACTCCGACTAACCTAATGTCCACAGACGTCTGGCTGGTTATCAGGATGCGATGCCATCCCTGACGTCGTTGATTGATCGTTATGGATCGGTTGATAATGTAGCTGCCACCATTGAGTCGTTAGCTGCCGAGAACTCGAGATTACGTCTGAAAGTCACGGGACCAGACCACCCATAGCTCCCATTCATATTCAATGCTGACGCTGTGATCAAGAGGGCTTTCTTGTAGGCGGCTCTCATGACCACCGTAATGCTTCCCATATTGTCATCATCTATAACTTTTGTCTGTCATATATCGCGCGATCAATGAACGATACTATTGCATTGTGTTGGAGATTTGTGGAGTGTTATCTGGACTTTGATCTATTCTACACATCAGCAATGAGGACAGCGTTTTTTTGATAAGAACGGCACAGGCGGATCCTGAACTGGCCAAATACCCAACACTATCCGTGATTTCGCTCCAGCTTTGCATCACTTCTTTGTCGCCGCATCAGGATGCAGTATGTCTCGAGAAAAGGTTACATTTGAGCTGCTTACAAATCAACTATGCGAAAGCAAGACTGTACCCGAAAACGGGGACGACAACCTCCAAATGATTCTCGGCAATAAAAATGTTGCTGATTGTGATACTGATAGATTCGGAAGATGAATCTTGGAATGATTGCCAACTCGTGCACACGAGACAATGGAAATAATTATGTGATGGTCATTAAGAGGTAACGAAGTGGGAAGCGACTCATCATTTACCCATCATCATCCGGTTCTTGGCGGTCAACTGACGGTCGTCTATATTAATATATTTCAAAGAGCAGTTAGTGATCGTTTTGATGAACAAGGACACTATTTTAAGAAAGGTGGATTTCCTTGCTGTTTCAGCACTTTTACATTTCAGATCTCAAGCAACTTTCCCTATTGTAAGAAAGAGTGGTAATGTCGTAATGGTGCTGTATGACTGTATCCATATTTGTTAGTGTTGTTTGTAGTGGGCGATATTCGGAAATCTCCAGAAATTAAAACAATTTTTAATACTGTTCTGCAAACCGTTTGCGATCCATCACGGTTTACAAAATGCTCTCAAAGTGCTCATCGTTGGAACCATGAGAACTTCTGCACATGTTGGACACCGGCAAGCTGAATGACGTTTAACCTTCTCAATACAAGCTCGGCAAACTCGATATCCACATGATCCACAAAACACGATCTCTTTTGGCAGCTCATCGTCAACCGTTTGTTCGCATTCCTCTAGCGCAGAAGGAAGAATCGCTGCTTTTCTCTCAATAGATTCATCGGTACTCTCTGGTTCTTCTAAGGCATTTAAATCTTGTTCTGTCTCTTGCCAAGAAAGAGCTTGGCTATGTTTTCCCTTTCCTTTTCTTTCAGGCTTGAATTCTAACAACTCTAATGGAGAAAGACCTTCACCAGATCTGAAAGGACTGATACAGATATCGCAGTAGGTCTGCCAGCAACTCGGCAATCTACGTTTGATTTCTGCTGATCTCTCTATCATGGCCATTTCTGCCAGGTATTTAGATGCTTGTTGGCCGCGGCTCATAAATGCATGTTCGATCGCTTTCTCGTCTTGGGTTTTCTGCCGCTTTTTCAGAATTGACATAATCTTCATCAGAATGCTATGATTGATATGAAGGTCCTTCGTTTTTGTCAGAAATCTGTGATACTGCTCTCGCCATCCTCGAATTTGGCTGGGCGTCAGCAATCCACTTTTTTCAACAAATCCCTGAATATTATATAAGTCCAAATTCAAAACCGGTTCGATTTTCTCCAAAAGCTGTAGGAACTGTTCGCAGTCTTCATCAGAATAATCAGAAAGTCGCATCGTCGCCTGCGGCGATGAATTCAAGAGCGTCTGCGGCAGGATATCCAGTAGATCGTTGCTAAGACCAAGAGCTTCGAGTAATGCACGTCGGGTAGGATCTTGCCCAAGAAAAGGAAGGAGGCCCAATGCGGCTAAATCCAATGTGCTCAGGAAAAGATTGACGTGTCCTGAAGAGTCATCACGATTTATCTGATAGTCGGTCAGTGATCGAGAATCTTCTGATTCGCTGTCAATCGATGGACTATATACAGATAGAATCTCAGTAGTATGTGAAGATTCTGGTTGCCCATTCCTTGTTATATGCACAGATCCTTGCAGAGCATTTCCAGTATTATGGACAGATTCTTGTTGTTCAATGCTATGGATTTGCTGACCTTCAGAAGATATAGAAAACGGTTCTTCAAAAGAGGCGAATGGGACTGAGCTTGCATCGAGCACAGGACGGGAATCAGGAGTTCTAAAGCAGGAGAACAGCCAATAGAAGAAATGCCGAAATCGCGATTCCCGCTTTCTTCGCAGTAAAATTCCCTGACGAAGACGTTGGAGAAGCACGAATTTCTCACTGTCTTCAATATGCGGCACAGAAACTGTACGATTTTCCGATTTCGTTCTGAAAACATCAATCTTGGCGCACAGCTGGCTGAATTCAATAAACATGGATTCAGTGCTATGCAGCCTGGCGATCTGAACACCGAGTTGCAAAGCGCGATCAAGGAGTTTTTCCTGCATATCTTCAAAATGGGCCATGATGGCACATAACAGGTCAAATGTCGTAGGGTTGAGGTCGGGCCTTAAGTGCAAATTGATGTATAGATCAAATAATTCTCTGTATTGCTGGTTGTTGATATCCGATCCGAGCAGGAAAAGTTGCATAGCTCGAAAAGCCCCATTTTCAAATAAATCGAGATCAGACTATGCCAAAATTCAGACCCTTTTTTAAAAATAAAACAAATCCTTGAAATTGCAAACAAAACAATGCGAAGTGGAATGCCCTACTGGAAGTACAGCATTGACGGCTGCAGTAGATGGATTCGTGATTAACGCCAGCTGACAAACAAGTATGGTTATAGACACTAGTGATGACATAATCACGTCAATGTATGTACAATTGTAATTGACTATTACGACTTATGAGGGATCCTAAGAGGCCAGTCTCGATTTGATACTGTCTTGGACTTGGCGCGCAGAAAATGTCTCTGCAACTTGTTGATTGTCATTCACTGGTCGTTGCTCTGAATAGATCCCATAGGTAATATTTATGTCATCACTCTACCAGCTATTCAGAACAAATTCCATATTAATATCGAGTCAAGCCTGGATTTGATAAGTTGCCAGGAAATGACTGGCAGCGCTCCAGAATTAGCATCATGTTGCGTTGAAATGAGAAAACAACCTATGTTCGAAAGCGCTCAGAACTGTCGCTTGTGAAAATTGTTGACCTATGATGAAAATACCTACAGGAAAAGTTGCTAGCGTTTGCTCCGTTTCATTTCTCCATGCCAATACTCTTAACAACATAAAACAAGCATCAGTTTGGGCATCATTCTTTGAAACGAACCCAGATTGCCGAAGCCTAGGGCATGGCTCTCCTAACACAGATCCATTTAATATCTACAGTCGGCCTGATCATCCTCATGGTTTGTTGATACAGCGAACATTGGAGGGATGCGACAATAAGGTCAAATGCATTGATGATACGGTGGCAGGGCCAACCAGGGGTTGACTGTTCATGACCTTAGGCTATCATCTTGACTGTAGCAAATGTCAGCTTTCGACATGAAGCATTCACAATAGAGCACATGAAAAGAGCCGCCGTTGTAGTGAGGGAGACAGATGCAGACACAAGACGGAATGTCGAATGCCGAGAGCTTGGCTCCAATTTCAGCCCAGTTTGAATGGCAGGCCAATGGCAAAATCCGGTATACGTACTAACCCTTCAAATGTAAATGGAATAGTTGCAAGCAAGCCGTTTAAAGTTTTATACTGTATTAAAACAGGATTACCCTCAACGATGAGACAAATTGATAGATTCTCTACATATTGATTTATAAGCGTCAGAAAAATCGGATTACTGAATATTAAGCGACGTCAGAATACTCTTGATTTTGTCTGGAGTCCGTGCCGGGTCGAATCCTGCTGGTAAGCGTGCAGTGAAAGGTGGCAGTCTGACCTTCAGTGGAAGAGCCTGATTTCCTCGTACAGCTCGAATTAAACCATGATCCTGAACAAAAAATATTAGAAAGCCGAGGCATTGATGTTATTCGAATGGAGAACTGATACCTGTTGTTTAGCCAAACCATTAAGAAGGGCATGGCAGACGTTGTAAGGGTTCGAACTGCCTATCACTTTGCAAGTCGCATCGCGAATTCCGAGAAGTTCCATAAAACATCGAATTAGCTTACTGCAGCGTAAGCCTAGGAACGTCTGAATGTATCAGAAGGAATCCTCCAGAGAGATACCTCGACCGGATGGAACAGCTTGAATCAGCACCTTCGTAGCGCCTTTGGTACCTACGGAGAATTAAGAGAGAGAGATGCAAACTGAAAAGTGGCAAAAAAATCTCCAAATAAGCAACGGATTGATAATCGCCTTCCAAGACACATGTTGACGCTTTCTTAGCTCAACATAAAGTGCAAATCAGCAATGAACGAAAACAATGCAAATCGGCAGAGGGCAAAAGCTATACCCAGAATTGTTGCTTACCAACTGTATCTTGATAAAGTGATTCTTCAAAAAGTCGTGGTACAAACATCAATCGTTTTGATGCTTTTCTCATAGCTTTGCGTTGGGCTTCCACACTGGTCGAACCACGGCCAACAGCGAAGCCTGCCAGACCGTTGCGATTTCCAGCAGCAACCAGAGCCGAGATAGACATCACACGGCCGCTTTTTGTGACCTGTTATTTAGAGCAATCAGAAATCAACGAGCCGCTGGAAAACATATTCACCTTTGTTCGACGATCTATAGATAAAATCGCATAGGAAAGGTTTGGATCCGTCTGCGTTTCTTCGTCGTCTTCGTCTAATTTGTACAGACGAAACTGCTGGCGCTCTTCATCAAATATTTCCTCTCGGAAATCCGCTGGCTCCTCCAGGTCTTTTCCAGGCCCTGCGTTTGAAACACGTTATCACCACAGGATCGAAAAATGTGACGCGTTGTGCATACAGAAATGGGTGTCAAGATCTGTGCTCGCCCAGACATCGCCACCTTCGTCGAAGTCGACCGCTGTTTACAAAGATGTGAGCTTAGATAGATTGATAAATCTCAAACATACGTGGAACTGGAGGGCGACGTCCACCTAGCAGATTTGGTAGTTTATCGACATGATTTCGCATGATTTTTTGATACTCGTGTTCTTCGAGATCCTCCAGTGATAATAAATTCTCGATTCGAAACTTTCCCTCAGAACTACTTTAACAGTTGATCGAAAGTAATTGTTAGCAATTGTGTACTGACTCTGGCTGAACCCCTTCACGTTCGGCAGAAAGACGAATCAGTTCGTTATCAATTTCAGCGTCGGTTTTGCGAAGCCATTCAAAAGAGGGCGTCTCGGCAGGTTTCACAGCGAGATCTTTATCAGCCAAGTCATTAGGATTGATTTCGGTTGTTAGCAATTCCCGATCGAGCTCGTCCATTTCTTCGATTGGATCGTCGCAGTCATGGAGCTAAGAAACAACCATATTAAGTCTCTAGCACGACCAAGAACAGGGCCGACCTGTCCCGGTTTTGGTCCTGATAATGCCCTGGCTAAGTTAGGGCGAAGCCATGGAGTGATACGGCGTGATAATGACAGCATGGTTACGACTGCCAAAATGAGATAACTTCTTGCACATGTATGCTCAAAGAGGGTTCCGCAATCCAGTCGCGCAAAATTTTGAAATTTGTTTACAATTTTAATGATGGCTGAGCCCAGGCGCAGACTCGCGCTTCTTTGAACTCCAACCTCCAAACGCAGCTGGATTATCTTATAGGCAAACAAATGATCTCGCTCGCATATTGCAATATGTAGAGGTGAGAGTTTGGCGAATTAAGCGGCTATCAGGCAATTTACTGGTTATTGTCAATAAGGGAAGGTCAAAACTTGATGATGCATGCGTGTACAAATTGTTAAACGAGTTTGATTGAAAGCACCTAAATCAAATTCGCAACCTAGATCGCGAAAAGATCGAGTTCGCCCCTTAAATCGATCAAAGACGTTGAAAAGAGGCCCCGCTTTTCCGTGGTAGCGCAGCTACAATCTCGACCCCATTTTATACTTTATGGCATCATCAGCTGATCGAGAGCACTCTCATATGGCAGAGAGTGCTGCATCCATCGCTGCCGCCTCAATTGGCGCTGTCCAAATGGGCGAAGACGGACGCCCAATTGAACTGACGACGCTCAAGCAAAGCATCTCTGACCAGGCCCAGAATGTCATCGAGAAGATCATGCCGATGAAGGTTATCAAATTGACTGAACTGTACAAAGTCAGGATATGGACCCTTCCGGTTACGATGTTTTTGATTGAAAACTTTTTAGAATTCCCAATTATCTTCACATGACGTTCTGGAGAAAACCAGTGGCGGTGCCCTGCCTAATAAGGTAGACAAAGAACATTGCATCGCCTCAGATTAGTTTATGAAAATCAACTAGGGAGTAACTGAATTGCTTGAAATGCTTAAAGTTGAAATCTTGGAGCTTATTCAGCATCTTGATATTCTGAAATTATGGTACTCTTTCTCTAGTGCTCTTTCTATCATTTACCGTTTGTGTAGGGTTCAATTAAACATTCCTAGTATTCAAGACGGCAATAATTTCGGCGTCTCCATTCAAGAAGAAATAGCAAGTATGCTAGAATCTGGAAAAAACAGCGGCCTCAGCTTTCTGGATACGGTAAGACGAAATCCGGGCGTTGCAACATTGCTCAACGTTGCTTTAGTTTACTAAATACTATGCCACCCGTGGAAAGATGGTTACTAAGGTATTAAACCATAAAAAGCAAGTACTTTCGTTGTGCTGACTTCGCTCACTGCAGATGAACAAATATCCAAATGTTGAAGATTATCAGCGGGGTATTGGCGAACTTGATGAGAAGAAACACCTTCTTCTTCGCCATTGCTGTCTAGATCTTCGCAACAACTATGCCGTTCTATTTGATATGGTTTGCGTTTATGTTCCCATGTTATTCCCTTTTTTTACGTGCTGCTTTCAGATTACAAAAAACAAAGACAGATTAGAAAGGCCTCGAGGGCATACGAACCATGTATCCACCATGTATTGATTGTTCATTTTTCCAAGTAAATATACATTTCTTAATACATCTATTCAATTTTTGCTCATGTTTAGTCTACTGTAGATTTTTGTATCTTCCTTACATGTTGCAATGATGCTTGTTTAGATAACAGTTTGCTTTGCCTTCAAATATGCCAAAATATTTCACCCGTGTTCGGGTCTCAGCTGTTTGGCCGTGCTGCATCATTGTTCGTTGCTTTCTCATCGACTTACATCGTGCTTTTTTTGGCCATCTAATGTTGGCGTACATGTGCTTCCAATACCGCTCAAACCACAAGCTTCGCGTTAAGTGACATTCTCTCATATTGAACTGGTATTCAGATTGGGGACCAAAAGAAGTCTATGCAACCCTTAAAATTGAGGTCAACAACAGTCGTGCTGCTCTATGATAATTTCCACTGGCCAATGTCGTGATGAAAAATTCAAGTACAAAGACGAGTACAAGGCAAGGCTACAGACATAGCTGATTGAAAGAAATCACCAAGATCTTACTTCATTAGATGATTTAAGTATTGCTACCCTGAATTTGAGCTCTAACCGAATTGATCTGATGGGTTTCGTTGCAGGATTGTTTAAGATTCGGTTCGAAAGAGTGACATTTGCAAATGAATCCGATGCAAAACCCTTGACTGATCGTCATCCAGATCGCATCGCTGCGCCACTGACGCAGGTAGAACCCAATCTATAAATCTGAAGCTCAATTGTTGCATATTGATTCATCGAAGCATCTGTCTGTGTGTGTGTCAGTGGTTAATGTAACACAGTGCTATAACGGCGCGACCACCATCACATCTTACAGTATCTGTTCACCTTTGCGCTGTTAAAGCTGCTCATGGCTTCACATGCCGCCGATTATGCAGCGATCCATGCCAGGACAATCCGTCTGGCTGCCCGACTATCAGATCTCAGTCGACGGCTGAATGTATCCGATAAGCTCGAATACAATCGAGACACGGCCGATCTTATCCATCGCTTACGAGAGGACCCAGACCTGCTCGTCCAGATCGTCTCCCACAACCGCTTTCTGCTGGAGCCTGCCGTCCTGTTTATTTTACGCTCGAACTCAGCTGCCCAGGACCTCCCTGTTACGGTTCGATTTGTCACCCGTCTGCTTCAGCGCTGCCCTGCTGCAGAGACCGCCCTGTTTCGAGCGCTCTGGCTCCGCTTTGGCGGCGCCGAATTTGCTGCCGCCGCTTTCGGCAATTTCTTTAATGCCTTATTGGGGCCGCTGGATATCAATCTCGATCTCGATCTTCAGGCCGTTGTCAGGGCCGTCAACGACAGATCAGTGGTGTCGGTCCTGAGGGCATCGTCTGATGCTCCAAATGCACCACGTTATTTCTCATTCGCTCGCGAGTCGCCGTCGGAAAACGGCGCCGGGCATGTTCAGGAGCGTACGCGAACGATTCGACGCCGTCTTGAGGCCCGGGCTGAACTCTGCACCCAGATCGTCTTAGAACTGATTCGTTCTGCCTACCGGAACCTGGATGCGTTCCCGCCAGGATTTATCGTGGTTCTGAAAGCGTTTCGGGACAGGCCTGAAGTCCGTCATGATGACCCTTGCGCCCAGCGACAGCTTCGTGTTGTGTTCCTGGACGCCGTCTTAAGTTACGTCCTCGACAAGCCTGACTCCTTCGACTTCATCCCGCAATACTTTCTCGACAAGCGTTCTAGGTAGTTCAACATGCCCTACTGGTTTCTATATACGTTTGAGTTTTCTGGCTCGGGCTTTCCTGGGTGTCCATTAAACGCCATTCGTTTTTGGTGAATTTTTCTTATTATTTTTTTATTTTTAACATATAACGTAAATCGTGTTTCACTTAATACAGCTTTGAATTGCCCCATGTTGGTGGTCCGATACCCCTTGTGATTAATTCGCGCCTCAGGTTATCTCTGAAGCAGTTGAGCCAGATCGTCAGCTGCCTGGGTTCAGGGTCGCTCACCGTCGGCTGCTCTGCCCAGATCATCAATGCTTTCGTCGAAGAGCACGGCGTGTTGGTCGATCAGCTAATTGCCGATCTGCTGCGTCCGGTCGAGCTCACAGTAGCGTCGCCGCTTCAAGGCACCTCCGTTCAGCATGTCGCTTTATCGAAATCGCATTTGAATGCGTTCATGGTCGCTGCTGCACAACAGTCGGAATCGCACGCCATGGATGGTCTCTGTGCACGGAAATTTTCCAATTCTGACGAATTTTCCTCCTCGTCTAAAGACCTGCACTTAAATTGCTTCGATCAGTTTGATACAACGCTAAAGGCAATGCAAATAGGCGCTGGATTGTCGGCAATCAATCTCACAATGCCCAATGGTGGCTTTGGCAAACTCCTGTTCGAATGTCTCAGCCGGTTACCAGTTTGCGGTATTGTTCAATCTGGTGACAGTTTCCTTCAATATCTTCAACATACGGTAGCGTTTGCTAGAGTCAAAGCTGAACGCCACCACACTTCTGATCTGAACACGGTCATCTCGCATTTATCAGGATTTATCGGGTTTGCTGTTAGCAAGCAGCCCGAAGCCGACTGGGTTCTGGAGCTCACATCATATATGGATTCGGCTTTGACACAGCACGAACAGCAGATTAACGACCATCTCAAGGCTTTTGAATCATCCCAGCTTTCACTGGCAATTATCAAAAATGTCATTCAAAACGTGAATATCGCTCGGGATTCGCTGAAGGCTCAACAAAGCGTTCAGAATTTCATTAGGAACGCTCGATTCAACTTCAAAATCGTCATTAGGAATCCGAGGAACGTTTCGCGGTCCTTAACAAAAAAATCAGCTGCAAAGAAAGCGCCTTCTGAAGCCATCGAAATTCAATGTCGATATCTGGATCAGATCGTCCATGATTTCCGCGATCTCCTGTTGCAGGACAGCTGCGATGTCGTTCCTTCAGTTTTGGATTCTATATCAAAACGGATCGCTTTAGCTGTCGAGCAAGATCTTGCTGGAGTCACTGATGCTAAAAAATACATCAACACCTTCCTCATGGTCAGACTCTATCCACATCTTTTTGCAAGCTGTTCGTCGTCAGACATAGAGAATCAAACCCTGCACGAGCAATTGGAAAAATTCAGTGAAATCAACCTAGAAAACCTGGACATCGCTTCGTCGCCGATTCTGCAAACATCTCTGCTGCTTCCAATTTCAGAGATAGGCAAGATTAACCAGTTTATTTCGCCGCATAAGAAAGTTGAATGCATCGTTCGCGCTACCAGACAAGCAATGGAAGCACTTAGGTTGAATGCCTCCGAATCAGGTTCAATTCCAGGATCGGACCAACTCTTGCCAGTTGTGGTGTTTGTCATCCTCAAGGCTCGACCGGCTGAATTGCATCGTAATTGCAGCTTTTGTCGCCTGTATTGGAACGCCGAAGATCAGTTCGTAGACAATCAAGATATGCAAAGCCTGTATCGATTCTGTTTTATTCAGTTCCAGTCGGCGGTGAAATTCATTTCTCAAATGACTCCTGGTTCTTTATCTATGCCAGCTGCTACGGCTGAACCGGAACAGAATAGCTCCGACAAGAACGCGTTGGCTGCTTAGATTCTTGCAACTCATCATTCATTGTCATAAATATTTATTGATCTCTGCTTGTTTAATTTTCTATCTTGAAACAGATCATAGCATTCAGTGTAGTGATGCATTCCATCAGAGAAGTCAATCATATAGAATTCGAGTTGCCAGTAACAGATATTTCGGGTCGATTCGCTTGGAATCAGAAAGATACCTAGACAGTCAATGCATAGTCACCATTTACACTAAAGTACCCTTCGATTCAACATTGTTGTGATTGAAATGGTTACGCTGTAGTTATTGAGCGTTCAATATATAATCAGTGTTGTCGATATCAAAGTTTATTCAAAAACGAAACGACGATCTCATTTCACAAGCTTCAATCATAGGGAGACTGTCATTGTCAATATCACTATAGAAACCGCCTAAAGTCATCTTGTTAAGCGAAGCTTCGAAACGATAAGGTATACTAGCTGTTGATTATTGTTGTTTTATGTTTCCATTTGAGAGGAGAAAGTTTTCGGAATAAGAAATTATTATCACATTTAACAGGACGTGAAGCATCAAGTCTATGTCTGAAATGAATAAGGTGATATTGTTGTTGTTTGGGGTCAGAAACGGATTTGATGATATCCGCTTTACAAACACTGCAGCTTAAACTACTGTAAAGAGTTGTTAATCGATACAGAAAAAATTTCCAGGGTTGATATCCTTGAAGCATACTACAAACAAGGTCAGTTTCCCTTCCACACAGCCCTATTGAGGCTCATACCAGGTTTCCTCTAGAAAATCAGGTTGCTGTATTGCCCAGGCAGCTAATCGATGGCATAAAGCCTCATCGAATCGATTGTTAAATACGATCTCGAGCAGTTCGTAACTATCAGGCAAAGAAGGAGCGAGATTCTGACAGGTAGCACGAATTCCACTGCAAAGATATCTGTCGCTGATATAGAGCATATCCTTGAGAACAGCCTCGCTGAAGGGGCGTCCTCCTATGGGATAGATCCAATCAAGAAATAGGAGGATGCGATCTGCCTTCTCCTGTTCAATCGTGACTTTGGTAGATTCGAAACCGTCTTTGTGATTTTCAACCCACGTTGATCCAGGTTGAAACATTGTTTTGAAGAATTGAGAATTTAGGGAGAGCATGAACTTATGGACTTTGAATGATGTCGGTGGATCGCCCTTCACCTCTAGAATAACATCGCCATCATCATACCAGTGCGGTTTGGCAGCATTAGACTTGGCTTTGGATCCTGCAGACTCAACTGCCATTTCAGAAAAGTAACTGGGATTATGGATCGCCGGTCGTGTTCGACTTGCGATATTTACGATGGTTCGACGAAATAAGAATCTGAGTGTGGTTGCACTAAAGCAGCCTGGTTCAAAGGATCGTTTTTAAAACTTCATCATTTTTATTAGAGCTGAAAAGTTACACTGAGTAAGTCTCTTGAAGCAGACCGCTGACTATAAAGCCATACACAACCTCTTGGTTGGGTGCATAACAGGGCCGTCCGACTTAATCGAGACAGGATGTCGGAAGTTTATTGAAAAACATTTCCTTCACTAAATCATGCCAAGACTGTAGGTTAGATGATGACAGATCTGCGATCATTTCCATTTAAAAGGAATAAGTTTTCCAATTAAGACCTTAACATTGTCACATTTAAAAGGACGTGAAGTATCAGCGATATGTCTAAAACCCATGAGGTGAAATTGTTTTTGTTTGGGGTCAGAAACGGCATTGATGATAACCGCTTTGCAATTGTTGCAGCGTAAACTACTGTAGAGAGTTGTTAATCGATATAGAAACAATTTCCAGGGTTGATATCCATCAAGCATACTACAAAGAAGGTCAGTTTCCATTCCACACAGACCTATTGAAGTTATACCATTTTTCTTCAAATAGATTAGGTTGCTGTATTGCCCAGGCAGCTAATCGATGGCATAAAACCTCATCCAATCGGTTGTTAAATACCATCTCGAGCAGTTCGAAGCTATCAGGCAAAGAAGGAGCGAGATTCTGACAGGTAGCACGAATTCCACTGCAAAGATATCTGTCGCTGATATAGAGCATATCCTTGAGAACAGCCTCGCTGAAGGGGCGTCCTCCTATGGGATAGATCCAATCAAGAAATAGGAGGATGCGATCTGCCTTCTCCTGTTCAATCGTGACTTTGGCAGTCTCGAAACCGTCTTTGTGATTTTCAACCCACGTTGATCCAGGTTGAAACATTGTTTTGAAGAATTGAGAATTTAGGGAGAGCATGAACTTATGGACTTTGAATGATGTCGGTGGATCGCCCTTCACCTCTAGAATAACATCGCCATCATCATACCAGTGCGGTTTGGCAGCATTAGATTTGGCTTTGGATCCTGCAGATCCAACTGCCATGTCAGAAAAGTAACCGTGATTATCGACAGCCGGTCGTGATCGAATTGCGATATTTACGATGGTTTGACGAAATCTGGCAGAATCTGAGAATGATTACACTAAAGCAGCCTGGTTCGGAGAATCGTTCTACAAATCTTCATCATTTCATAAGGGCTGAAATTGAACAATGAACAAGCTGTGGGCAAAGCGATTCCCTCATCATTCTGGTGCTCTGGTTTACCATACGTTCTTCTTACAACCATTCGATAGAGAATGACTTCACCTTGAGATCGACGAAAGGCTCTGAGACTGCGGAGAAGCTGGATTCTTCAAACTGGACTTCCCCAAAATCTGACATGATCTGCTGTGTGCAGAATTACCAACGAAATCTTTAGGATATCATATCACTTCAAGATGCGCAATTCTAAAAGAAGGGTTCGGTGGCGATTTTCTGGTCCAAAACCAGACAAGGCTGAGAAATAGTGATTGAAAAAGCAGCCAGACGTTCTACGAGGAAAATTAATTGAAGATACGAACATACACAGCCACTGGCGGAGGGACTTCTACATCGAACGCGTTATTCCCTACCCCCTCTGTTGATGTAAATACCGTAGGCTCTCTTATAATTAATTCTCTTATAATTA
>RBZT01000642.1:0-13162 GCA_003693705.1 Polymyxa betae
AAACTTTGCCAGAACCCCAGTGAACAAAAGGTAAACATGATGCACAGGAATGAGCTGGGATTGATTCCAAATAGAATTCAATATCTCGTCCTGCTTCGAAGGTTTGAGCTTTATCACAAAGACACAGAAGAATCACCGAGATTTATCAGTGAAATTCTGGGAGCAACGCACCTAAAAAAAAACTAAATAAAGTTATCAAATGATGGACCGCTCTGAAGTCTTGTAGTAAGATGACCTGAAGGGAGGATTCCGGCTACTTCAGTCCTTGCGCCCTAAAAATGGCGAAATCCAATCCATAATTTAAATTTCGATTTTGATACAAACTAACTCTTTGTGTCGGCCTGTACATTGTTATATGAGCGAACAAAATTGCTGAGAAGAAACTCGACAATTTATGAAGGATGTAGAAACGTATCTTGTCAGTATGGTTTGAGCATGATGATGATGCTGGAGCCGGAATCGGCGACAGTGATGACGAGTAGGCAACTGGTCGCTCTTCCATCAGCTGCGACAACGGTGACGTAAATCGGAGAGAGGCGATTGGATCGACGAGTCTGATCCAGCATCTGCTGCCAATCTCTCTCCATCAGCAGCCTGAACGATTCCGGTCTCGTAATCGTCTCACAGAGCTGCTCACTTGACAGGCCGAACAGCAGCACGGCGTTCTTGTTGGCAGAAAGATTCCATTGCGACTCGCCTTCCAGCCTGAAAATATCCACCATCGGGATCGGGATCTGAGAGCATCGGCTGCTTTCTGTTGGCGACGATGAGATTTCAGGAACCGATTGATGCAGAAGTCTTGTGAAAATCGCCCTCCAGACTGATTGTACAGTAGCAATCGTGGTTACCGATTTCGGCGCCCCTGGGTTCGTTGTGACATTCGAAGAGGGCCGTCCCATTTTCCTATGGATGCGGTTGACGCAGGCGTCTTGCATACCAAGGCGAATGCAGCGTTGACAAGGTCGCTGCGAAGCGCACGCAGATTTGGACATCGAGCAAGGCAAGCAGGCGATTCGGGTCCTGGGTGAGCCTCGAGTTCGTGTTCTCTTCACCGAGCCTTCTGAGCGTTCATAGACGCGGAACGAGAACGGGCGGAGCTGGACAGTGCTGGTCCAGGTCGGGACGACGATCGAGAGCGGCTTGGGCCAGACGACGGGCGATGGGATTGCCAAGAACGGGCTCGACATCGTCATAGGAGAGTGAGAGGGAGAGAGACGCCCAGCCGACCTCCATTGCTGATAGAGAGGGCACCCCCATGATTGATAGAAAGGGGTCACACCCCAACCCCAATGTGAACACTATCGGGCCAGCGACTGGAGCCAGTCAGCGACGCCCGACTTGGGCCCAGTGTGGGGCCTGACGACTGACAGACTGGCTTCATAGACCGGGTCGGCTGACAGCTGGGGCGCCGGGGCGCCCCGCCGGCTCTCGGTTCAGCCGGATTGAAGGGAACGTGAAACAAGAGGCTCCGCCTGGGTTGCACCACAAGAGTGGGTTGCACCTTGCTGTCAACTTGTTGCATCAGGAAGGATACCACAATATGAGTCAGTTTAATATGACGAAACGAGTGGTTTTTATCAAACAAATCAGATCGTAATCTGTGTTTTCAACATCTTCTGAAGTTCGATGTATCGAATTCTCCGAAGAACGCTCGATCTGGTGATGTTAATTTCATCAAAGTCCATTGTATCAAAACAGCTAAAAAATATCTCTAGCTGATTTAAATCTTCTTGAATAGTCTCCTTGATCGGAGAATGAGAGGGGTTTTAGCATTCAGATTTAACTGCATCTTGCTGTATAGGCAAGACAAAATGTGTCGGCATTGCTGCTATCATTTCAGGTTTCTGATCAGTTCCGCCGCTTTCGGCAGGAGGTATCTATCAATATCGGGGCGCCATTACCAAACGAGTATTACTCCGTTATTGATAAATGCAGTGACGTCAGGCCGGTCCAGATCGCAGGTTGATGATTTCGACCACCCCGATTTCTGCTTTAAGTTATGGCAAGATTAAAATGCTTTTTCTTCAAATGCTGCGGCTGTTGTGCCTGCTACTGGTCTCCAGCGGTTTCATTTAGAATGAAAGCAGTAGGACCGCTGACATTGGATGTAGGGTTCTGCGAGTTGATGAAGATCAGCTTGGATTGGATTGGATTCGACTAGTTCGCTGATTTATGGTCAACAGGCGGCGCTCTTTCCAAAACGCATGGCTGGATAATTTAGGCAAATTGCCCAAATAGATTTCAGAACCCCTACTACCGATTTCGGGGCGTTCCAGTAATTCACCCGTTTAAATACTTGTTGATCGTAACCGGCCCTATCAGCAGAACCTAAGAGAGCCTCGATAAGGTAAGGTAGGCACCCGCCCAATCCAACAGGGACTCGAACCCATGTACCCTATCCTTATTTAATACTCCCCTACTGGTTTCCCAGCTTTCACCAGAGTCGCTAAATGTAACAGCCGATAGAATATGCTTTTGCTAGAAATTTTGACATGAATTTGGCGTGTGTATACAGTGCGTCGTTGAAGTCTGTAATGTTATTTTGTTCGTATTTCTTTCGATACTTTTTCAGTGGTTTTTTAATTTTTTGCATTTCAGGAGTTGATGTTCTATAGTCTCACTCTTTTTATTGTAGTGTCGACATACATCGCTGGGCTCTATATTTAGATTGTGTAAATGCGATCGAGCTCGAGTGTGCCCTGTTCTTACTCTGTTTAATAGAGGGCTATCAAAGTAGATCTGATAGTCTGTATTACCATCTCTACTCTGTGTTCGCGAATAACCGTCTATTAGAGGAGTTCTTTTCGGGTAGTTTGCAAATCCGCTTGGTTTCACGTTTTTCAATAAATAATTTTGTGTTTTTGTCTTTCTAATTGCTTATAGATTAATTTATATGAAGAAACTAATGGGTCGTGTTCAATTATTTCTCCATCTATTGCAGCCTGCTTGGCTAGTTCGTCAATCGCATCACTTTCTGCAATCTGCTGTGTGTGACTGGGAATGAAGTGAAGTTCGATTTCATTTTCTTCGCTAAGTTCAGCTAACTTTTCGGCAACATCTTTCACGACGGCGTCGACGAATTTGTATTTGTATGGCAGGCATGCCAGCTGTTGCAAACAAGATAATGAATCCGTAAAGATGTGAATATGTCTATATTCTGGGTACATTTCCAGTAGTGAGGTAATGCCAGATTGTAATGCGATGATTTCTGCTTCATAGCTTGACGTCACATGTTCTATCTGTATTGAGGTGTGGATCTCAAGTTCAAATATATTACTGTGTGGATCTGGGTCCGAGATGTGTAATATTGAAGCAGCTCCACTTGTTAGGTACTCCGTATTTAGACTGTCTCTGTTGAAACTGCCATCTGTCCAAAGTGAAATATCAGGATTTGTGGGAATCAGTTGGGCGTTCTCGTGTTTTTCTAACGCTTCTGCTCTGGAACTCATGTGAAATTTACATTTTGCAAGTTGTTCTAGTATATAGGATTTCACTATTATTTGTGAGTGGATATGAGCGCTATATCTCTTTGCTGTAACTTCTACAGCTCTTCTGACAAGTCCAAAAGGGGTCCATCCATCTGCTGCACATCCTTGTTCGTCCCATTTTCTATAGTCGTCTCCTAATAGATTGCCCTGAGCCTCTGCCTTGAGGACTGTTAGTGCCGAATCTGTAATGATTTTAGCTTTCAGAGAAGGGAATTTCGAAGTTGCATGTAGAAGTGGAATTGGTGTTGGCCTCATACATCCAGTGTATGTTCTCATATATTCATTATATGCGAGTTCTAACGGTCATATCGTGCTCTTGATCGTGGTTTCAGCTCCAATACATGGTGTGTAGAAGTTTAATATTCCTCCTATAAAGGCATGACAGGCTTGGCGAAAGATTGTTTCAGGGAGTCTATATTTTCGCAGCCGTTTGATGTATTGACACCTTTTAATGATGTCTTGTGCTACTTTCTCTGTGCCGATCAGGAATGTGGATTTATCTGTCGCTTTGTTAGCAACCAGCTGTGCTCCCAGATATCGAATGGAATCTGTGGTTTCTATGATCATGTTTCCACTTTGTGTGCTGTAAGATCAGCTTGTGTACATTTCTTATACGGAAGAGTATTCGTGATCGAGTCGTTTTCGAATCCGCGTTTTTGAAGCAAACATCATCATCTTATTGCGCTTGAATCGGCCTCCAAATGCTCTCCGGTCCTAAAGCCCAAACAGAATCGAGCATTTTGATGGAACAGAGTACAGGCCAAACGATTGACGGCGATCGGCGAGAGCCTACCAGCCATCGTTAGAGGAGAGCGAAACGAAGACAGATGCACAATTGAGTTGAAAAGCTTCAAAGGAAGCGAAAGATGAGAGCGTGGAGATTTTAATCGGCTGCCATCCTGCAAATACATTGAAGCTTGCACAGAGCCCTCAATGCTTATCTCAATCCGATAGCTTCTTTAAACTTTTTAAAACTTTTTTTCAAACATATGGCAGGTCATTATGATTCAGGTTTAGGGTTAGGGTTTTGAAGGCAAAATTTCAATCTGAGCAACAAATCCGCATTAATCGTCTTCCAACTCAGAACACTGCAATTGAATCTAATCTTTCATAGAACTTGAATTCAATCGGTTGCAAACCGCCATAAAAAAACCGACATAGCTTTTCCTGACAATTTTTTGAAGAAAAAAGCCCTGAGATGTTTCGATTGATGAGATCATCGAAATCGTGGACCAAATGTGGAATCCTGTCCCGAGGGGTCAATTCGTCCTCCTTTTCACGTTGGAGACAGCTGTCTCACGAATCCAATGAGCAGCTGAAGCACCGGCCTCGAAATCTTCATCAACATAAACGCTCCTGAATCTTGTTCACACATTATTGCAATCCGTGTCTGCAGGAAGTTTGCAAAAATGATGATTGTCCTGAAAATTCTTCTGGCTATCATCAATCACGTTTCATTATCGTGACAGGAAAAGCAGCTGCTCCAGCTCCACGTCTTCGAGCATCTCCTAGAAATTCTCGTTATCGACGAACTTGTTTATTGAATTCACAAACAAACCTGCGATCCATTTTCGGCAAACAATAGAGGTGGTTGTGTCGGTTGAAACATCATGGGGCTGTATTTCATTGACGCTGATGAAATACGGGCACGTGAGCGAGAGCATCATACTGGATGAGATTTCCCCCTACAAGATCCAATCTTGCCCATGATCGAGTGTCCCCATCACTCTCTGCATTCAGTTAATACCGAATCCGGTGAAATATCTCAGAAAAAAAGGTTGCTGCAGTCTGCAAACGATGTCATCCTAATTTTTTTCTAAATTCTACCTACAGAAATTTCTGTGACAAACGCTAACATAACGTTGGTTTCAGGCAGGTTATAACTGTGTACCTGGTTAGATAGAAGAACATCCAGCAAGGGCCCGATTACCGTCATCTATATGATAGTCTCCGTTCCGATCATCTGGCCGCAACATAAACTGGCTGAAGGCTGCGATCCATCACATATCGACAGCTGCGCAGTTTTCCACTGTCGACCAATCGCGCAGCCCTCACCAGCTGAGCAGTTTTTCACTTTCGACCAATGGAGAAGCCCTCTATTAGGGTCGCACTTTCGACCAATGGAGCAGCCCTTTATCAGGGTCGCAGTTTCCACTTTCGACCAGTGGAGCAGCCCTCTATCAGGGTCGCAGTTTCCACTTTCGACCAGTTTGAGAAGCCCACTACCATCAGCTGCGCAGTTTTCCACTTTCGACAAATGGAGCAGCACTTTATCAGGGTCGCAGATTCCACTTCCAAGTTTCAACTTTCAACCAGTGGAGCAGCCCTCTATTTGTCGGTATGATACATTTCTGTTATGAATTTTTTTCCTATTCGAAAGCACAAGTTGTATAGGATCATGACGTGTATTATATTATTCCCTTTATTCTAGACCGCGATGGAAATCGATAGCTCTCAGATTTACCCTTCAATTCAGGCTCGATTTGCTGCAGTTTCAACAACGACGACGCCAGATCGCTGCGCCCATACATGAATGCATAATGTAGCAGGGTTCGGCCCGTCTCTGGGTTCGGAACGTTGACGAGACCGGGGCTGAGCGAGATCACATCCTCAACCAGGCTCAGATGGCCTTGGGCGATGGCGAACTCCAGAAAGCACAGCAGCTCGGGCATCCCGATGTGCGTCAGGAACTGCCGCGTCTGCAGCAGGGCGACGATGACGTCGTGCTGGCCCCGTCCCACCAGAACCTGCAGCGGAAGCAGGACGTGCTCGGCCCGCGTCACTTCATCTATGAGGGGAGGCATCGCTAACATCGGATACAGAGCGGCGATCTGCGTGGCGTCGACCGCCCGAACCTGCATGATGAAATCGCGGAACCAGAACCGGATCCCGTGCTGCAGCAAGGCCAGTACGACAGGAAGGTCGGCGAGCAGGTCGGTGCGGCCACGCTGGGCGAGGCCGCGAAGCAGCCGCTTGGCGACGGTGCTGTTGCGCGGGAACACGCCGTCGAACGGGGCCGAATAGCGACGGCGGACGGCGGCGACGGCGTCCGCGCTCAGGCCGCGGACCTGAGGGAGGGCGGCGTCGCGAAAGTCGGCGACGATCGCGGCGATCAGGTCGACGATCTCAGCGGGCAGCGTGCAGGTCGTCGGCGGCGGTCCGCAATCGGGCAGGGCGAGGACCAGTACGACCGGGTCGTGGTACAGGTCCATGACAGCGGCGACGCCCATGAACGCGGCCGGGTGTCGAGCGGACAGCACGCCCAGCAAACGTTTCAGGTCCCAGATGCTCATTCGGTCGCCGGCGGCCTCGACTAGGCGGTCGTACAGGCTCATGGCATTCTGCGGCGTGACGACCGCGGCATCGATCGACGGCAGGTTGGCGGCGTTGCGGAGAACGCGTCGGGCGCAGTGAATCAGGTCGGCCGGGGTTCGGGTCGGGTCGAACAGGGCCAGTACGTCTTCGGTGTTCGGGTCGAGGAGGGGCGGGACCAAGGATGGGGCGGCCCCAGGTGCATTGAGGGTCGCCTCGGACAGCGCTATCAGACAGAGGAGTACGAGGACGAAGGTCATGCTGTTGTTCGATGGACGAATGACCGACTCGGGATCGTGGACGACCCGCTCCGTGTCGCAGTTTTCCATCAATGGTCGGACTCCGCTTCATTATTCGCGATGGGCTGCGCGCCCATATCCATGCTTCGTCATTTGACGGATCTATCTGATTGTCTTCGTCAACGTCTCGACTGTATCGGCAGCATGAGCAGCAACCAGAATGTGAACGCAGATGATGGAAACCACATTATGAAAATTCATCGGGCGTCGAGCTCTAACAAACTGGGACGCTAAAACCAACCATCATGTTCGCGTGTAGATCTTTATTGAAGACGAAAGCAAGAAGGAAGGCGCGAGAGCCGCAACTATCTCATCCCGGAGTCCGATCTGCGGGCTGTTGGTCAAAGACATCCGGAGTAACGACAATCATGTCATGAATTTCGAATCATCGGTCAGGTGGCTGAGAACGTATTCGGGATTGATGGTTCGCATCAGAGGTGATGCAGACGATCATGAAGATTGGAAATAGATCGTACTTCAGATAAACCAGCTGGAATCCAAAGAGCTTGCAAAAGAGTTTAGAATTAGGGTTTAACCCTAACGATAACGCGTTGTTTAGAAAATGACCCAGGAATAACAGTGAAAATAACAAGTGATTTATTGAAAGGAATCAGCTTACATAGGATTTCGATCGTCGACAAGTTGGGCAGGAAAACGGAATCCGACGCGGTCGTAATCGATACCATTTCTCCGTACAGTAACGATGGAAATATTGCAGAAAACACGGCATCTTACTCAGCAAGACCTGAGTCCTACTGGTCGAACCCTATTGCAGAGACCGTCAATATTATTGGAAACATTTACAACAAAAGGTCCCAGATCTTCGAAACAGCAGAAATCCTTTTTTCTTTGAAAATCATGAAAAAAAATGTCAAAATTTGATGAAAAGTTTGTTAAAAATTGCAAAAGTTCGTTAAAAAATTGCTGAAAAGTTGGTTAACATGAAGTTTACCTCATTAGACGTTGAATCTGTTGATGGGTCATCAGTCAGCAATGAATAACAGATACCGCATTCATCATCAAGGATCTTGGCGATCTATGCGCAAATTGAGACTACAGAAAGATATGAGAAGAAAAAAACCTTTTTGAGATCGTCTTCGGTGAGCGGCGGATCGATAAACGGTTGTTCTTCAGGCGTTGGAGGCGCCGGAATCGTTGCAGGCGTGAATAGGCGGCGGTAAAGTTCCCCAACGACACACGAAATAGAAAGCAGAACCACGAGAAGACATCCCAGAGATGTGAACACGATCCAGAAACCATCACCATTGGGGCGAACAGCGGGAGATGGGGCCGGGGATGGCCCCACGCCGCTCTGCAACAGAGTCCACCTCTAGTCGAATACAGAAGATTGACGGGATTCGATACCTGGAAGGTTCCAGCCACGACGACAGCAGCAGGGCCAGTACAGACATGATAACCATCATCCTTGGATGCATTGCGGCAGGATTGACGACTAGATTCTCCGAATCGGCGAGCTGAGGTCACTCGTGGGAAAACGGCGTGATTGATATGGAGATTGATCTCAAGAGCCGGATCGGGACATGCATGATACACAATGATCATTAAGACAGCGGCGGGCTGATTATGGATTTCTGGAGGTAGATCGAGTAGCAGGTAATGGGCGGCTTACGACTTATAAGAGAGGGGGAACTTATTCTATCATCCAATACCATAGACTATGCGCAGGTTAAAATTCATGAAAACATCTGATGAAAAAATATTTCACGGAATTGATCAAAAAGTGAAAACCAGCGCAAAACAACGTAGCCGTCGACGAGACTCGAACTCGCGCGGGCAGAGCCCAAATGATTTCTAATCATTCTCCTTAACCACTCGGACACAACGGCTCAGCTGTACGTGTTAGACGGGAGAGGGTTTTGAACTGGGATGTGTTTGAAGAAGTGTTTTATTTCTTAGAAAGCAAGCGGAAGACAATGCTTCCGGTTGAATTAGCGTGAGTCAACGCTATTGATATCTCGAGATTGGTCTAACAGCGCTCATATGCTAACAATACGTTCCATATTGTTGCGCGAGCTGTGGATGAGGTTGCAGTTAGAGAGTATTGAAGATAGAGATTGAATATCATCCAGAATGAATCAAGAGAGTGGGAGATCTCAGGGCTCCTGATTCGGTGTATTACTGTGGCTGATCTGGCTTGCCACTTCATATTTACTAACGATGTATAGTATCACTGCCTATAGTATTAGTATGGGCACTCTTCGAAACAAAATCACAAGTGTGAACAACCCTAACAGAGCAACAGCGAGTTTATGAAACTGAGGCGCGAACAGAGCACAATTAAAATCAACAAAGCGAAACGAAATTCATTGAAAGCAGCTCAGATGATACAATTTGCACAGCGATCATGCCACATTACCGTCCCGAATTCGCGGGGACAAACTGATTGCGAGCCCAGCACGATATAGATCTGCCTTCAAAATAGACATTAAAGACTTTAAGAAATGAAATCAAAATGGATAAGACTCTGTAAAGTGATTGAGAATTTCTACCATGCTGGGAAAGCATGAAATTATTGCGCCGTCCGGGAATCGAACCCGGGACAACTCGTTGGCAACGAGCTATTATACCACTTAACCAACAGCGCTTAACTGGCCGATCTGAGCGAAATCGTACTTACATGTAAAAGATGCAAAGATGAATTGAATCGATGCAAGGAGCTTCCGATCGTATTCGGAAAGGAAATTGTTCAGAAGGGTCAATCACCGCTGTCATCAATGTGTTATATTGATTGATAAACGGGAGACGGTTTGAACAGGAGGAATGAGTATTTGGATTTCTAAGAATGCCATCGGAAGGCGCGCGGCCTGGCCTGTTTGTCATAAATCAGCGAGCTAGTCGAATCCAATCCTATTTAAGAAATCTTGCATTGGTCCGGTTATCCTTCGTCTCAGCAAATCCACGGCCCAACCAATGAAAAAAGGCCGCATGGCGCAGGGAGGCTGCGCCAGCAAAGTGTTGGTAAACCAATCAATTTGTCGATTTGACGATATGCAATTGTCATCGAGTTTGTTGGACGAATTGTCACCGATTATGTCAGACGACGTTCGGGACATGGAACCCATGCAAAAAGGACTCCGGAACGGGGAATTGAACCCCGGTCTCACCCGTGACAGGGGCGAATACTAAACCACTATACTATTCCGGAACTTTTCTGTCATGTCAAAGAAATGGCTACAGCTGGTACTCTTACAGTTAAAGTCGTCATCTACACGAAGGTATAGTCGCTGAGAGGTGACCAAGATTGGGTTTAATTGTGCGAACTCATTCTAAATCCGAAATCTATCGATTGAAATTATTATACAGGAATGAAACCTAAATCAATGTATTGATAACAAAATGCTCATAAGAAGTAGATAAATGAAATCAAAACTTCCTAAAGACAAACAATTTAGAGCGGAACTATAGGCGGCCATTAGCTGTAATAGTCTGTGTGTGAATTTTGAATGCTATTGGCAATTCATCGTGCTGGTTCATGATGCATCCCATCTACCTTCTCGCAGCCGTTCTCTTCGCTGTCAACGCCAGCGCCGTGGCGTTGACGACGGCGTTCACGACGCCTGTTAATCAGCTGTCATCTTTTTCAGCTCTCAGCAATGCTCGACTGGTTCCGCCCATCATGAAAAATCTCATGCCGCAGCAGATGAATGCCCGCCGATCTACGGTCCGCAACATGTGGAATCCTCTCTTTTTCGGCGGTGTCGGGCCCCTGGATGAGAATGGCCTATTTACGGGAAAACCAGCGAGCGACATTCCTGTAAAGAGAATGAGCAACATTCTAGCAGAAAGAGAGACGCCGGGACAAGGCATTATCTGTATCACGACCGAGGATGCCAACGGGGTCATTGTCATGAAACTTAACTGCAAAGATGTCAAAGATCCCTTAATTCTTGATATGTTCCAGGAAGCCTTCAAGAAGCTCAGTGAACACGGCTTTACCGATGTTGCTTTTGTCGTTGAAGTCAATGCTCCCGATTATGACGATCAAGCGGCTCTATTGACTTCGATTGGGTTTGAGAACAGAAAGGGCGATTTTCGGCGAGTCAGTTTGACGACGAGTTCTTACGAACCAGTTCACTTCTGGTTTAAAAAGTTACCAAGTTTTAAAACCTATGGAGATGAGCCCTGGGAGTTACCTCCTAATTTTTCGTTTCACGTTCAAGTTCTAAATTTTGTATAAATTGTAAACGTTCAACTCTTAAATGAATTCGCCTTTGCTTGCCACAATTTCAATATTATTGGAGTATAAGCGCACTAGTCAATGCATGATAATTTTCAGCAACTAAAAATATGGAAGTGTTAAAGATCGCTGGAGCTGATTAGCCAACTGCAGGCACGAATCTGTTACTGGTGGGTGCCAACAAATCTTGAATATTTGAGCTTGGAGAATCGAGATAAGCGAACACTCTTTATTAGAAAGTTCGGAAGCACAAAGACTGAGTTGGAAATAACAAATTTTCTGGAGAGAAGCTTGGAAGTTTATTCAAGTTTCAATAGTCTGAGGTTTTGTCCCCAATGCAGACAAAAGCCGAATTGTTATAATTAATGAAAATTCCGAAAAGAATCCGTCCCAAATAGATGACAAAAACAGTTTCGAATTCGATTGGAAATGGAAAACATCCACCTAACAACGATTATAAATTTCCTTAAAGAGATGAAGAGCTACAATCGTTTTCTGCTCTAAAAATATTTGCACATCACGAAACCCAGCAGGGCACAACATAAATTCGTTAACTGTACACACTCGCAAATCTCTTCAAGCAGCAATTTTTAACAATCGCAAACATAAAAGCATCGTCATATGCAACAGCAGGGAGAGAAAGCCGAGGGAATTCCTTACAAACGACTAGTGATGTATTATGATGTTTTGGCCTTCCTCCATGACGATGCTCTCCGAGATCTTGGCCCATTTCTCCAGATCTAATCTGATACGAACACCGCCATAGAAGGCTGGCATCGTCGTCAGCTTAAAACATAGAGCGGCAACTTAGAAAGAGCGACGATTGTCGTGGTTGCTAGGAAGAGTCACGACCTGACTTCGTTGATGAAGCGAGAGAGCATGACGCTGGCGCTATTCAGCTAGCGAAGCATGGCCAGAGTAGCGGACATAACGTTCAGGCCGGCGACCAGATTGATAAGCAAAAAAGCGACCCATCACGATCGAGACAGATGAATGGAGACAGGAACGAGATGGAGAAGAGTCAGACGACCCCGTTACCCCAATGGCCGACCCGACGACTTGGTGGTTGGCTGCGCCAAGGGCTGCGCTTGCTATCGTTTCATGATACTGTAAATTTTGCGTGAAATGAAAAATCCGCGATGGTTTCATGTACTTTTTATGCACTGCCCTGACAATCATCGCCATACCTGCTCGCAGAGCTCATGACGTTTTTGACCACGCAGGAATGCAGTCAGCTCTCTCATGAGGGACGATCGGAGAACGACGCGACTGGCCCAACTCTGTCTAGCTCGGTTAGTCTAAACCAGCGTCCCGACGCTGACCAGCTGTACCGTCTTAAGCTGAATGCCTTGGTGAAGCCATATAAAAATGCACAGGCTCGTTCTGGTGTTTCTCTAGGAGTCCTTGAGATCAACGTTTCAGCTCTCGAGGATTTCTGCACGGCTGTTTTTGATGTTGCCTCTCAACATGCTCAAGGAATTGCTGTTCCAGAGGATCAGAGCTTTTCGATGAGGAACGAGCCTCCTTCGCGCGAAGACTTGGACCTGATAGTTTCGTTTATGCATCGAAATCACTTTTACAATATAGAAAGTAAATTTGGATTCCTGTTCGCAAGATGTTGTTTTTTAGAATTGTATCTCAGACATGTCTACATCCATTCTGCAGAACTGGACTGCACGCGGGCATGTAGTAGATTTCTTTATCTACAAATACGGAATCAACATTCAAACAGCTGCACACTATGCTGATTTTCAAGCCGCTGTGTTAGAGCCTGCTACAGTTGACCGTGCAGGAGCCGCGTCTAATGATGTGGTTTTGTCGATCATCAATCAGCTTCGAGACCGTTGGGGCACTACCTATGTCTC
>RBZT01000639.1:0-15436 GCA_003693705.1 Polymyxa betae
ATAAACGCTCTAATTCCATCATAGTATAAAGAGAGGAAACATCCGCGGAAATAAAAAAATCATTACCTTCAATCGGAATGTTCTCTAGTTTCTCTATCAGGCTGAAGCTGTTCTTGAGTGTGAATTCGCATTCGATCTTTTCCTGCACTGTAGTTAGATAGATGGACCAGTTGGTAGTGATCCAGTTAACTGCGCCGATAATAGGCCGTGACGGTATCGGCTTTGTCTTCTTATGCAGTTTCGGCAGTACGTGAAACTTCGGCAAGTCCGTGTTGACGATCGAGACGAATTTCTTGGCTTGTTCGGAGAGAAGTCCGGAAGAGATCGCCGTCTTTAACAGGGCTGCGTTCGCTTTCTTGATTTGGGCCAGAACGGCCATCCAATCTGGACTACCTTAATAGCCATCAAGTGTTCGTCTGCGGATCGAGTCACGCTGATGACTGAGGATTTTTGAGGGGTTTCGGGATACCATTACGAAGCGCTTAGCTACTGGGGATATGAGGATGCCCTGGGGAATGTTGAGGAACGACTCGAAAGGAGCCGGAACACTTTTTTGTATCGGTTTGGGAACCAACTAAGCAATCTAAGCGCTTAGATTGCTTTGTTGGTTCCCAAACCGATACAATAGCTCAGAGCTAAAAATCTCCGCCGCGCAAAAATCCGCATTAATAGCTATAGCTTTAGCTCCCAGCGGTGGAGTTGCTCTAAGAAAGGGAAAATCGGTTCCCTGATCGATCAAGAAATTCAAAATAAACTTGACGAATTTGATGCTTACTCAAATCTCTCTCCTTATGTAGAATTTTTGGTTGAAAGCGGATGCACAAGCCACGCTATAGGAGACAGAAACCTGTTTGTCAGTTTCACTCCATACTCCGACCGTAGCCGTCGAGTTCAAATGGCTGATAATTCTGAAATTTCAGTAGAAGGAACTGGAACAGTCTCCATCAAAACGTCACCATCACAGAGTTACGGATTCAGTCATATTAAATCTACGAAACGTGAATTATATTCACCAACTTTCCGGATATTTTTTTCGGTAAGGGCAGCTGCGGACAGCGGCATAGTCTGCATGTTGCAATACGATCGCGTGCTATTCAATAAGGCAGTCGAGCAAAAACTCATAGCCGTTGGCAACGTATGGACGACCAATACTACCTGACTGGTACTTTATCCAACATAAAATCGCAACAAATAAACAAAATTTGCATGACCGTAAATTCTGCTTCCGAAGCACTCTGGCATGCTCGCCTTGGCCACATTAGTAGAGATCGCCTGAAACTTCTCTGGCGAAAACAACTGGCCAACGGTATGAAAGTAATTAATCGAAAAACATTCCGTTGCGTGTCCTGTATTCACGGTAAAGGAACCCGAACCCCTTTCCGAACGCACTCAAAGAGCGCGAACGCGACCGAGACAATGGGACGAGTACCATTGGACCTTCGCGGACCAATGCCCCAAACGCCCGCATTTGACGGTGAGCTGTACGCCATGGTTGTCAAGAACCAACTCAATAACGAATAAACTATAGAAGATATAATTAGGAATTAAGTAGAAGTCTAAGAAGAGGTAGAAGAATAATAAGAGGAGAACGAAGAAACCAAGAACAGGAAGAACGACAGGAAGACGACGACGAGGAACTAAAACTGCAACGAGAAGAGACGAAGAAGTTGATTCAAATACGGCGTTAACCGAACTGAGCTATTCTCAGTTCGATTCTCAAAAGTGACTGTATTATTGTGCATGCAGTCTTACTGCTGTAAACTATCGCCAAACTACACTTTGGTAACATTAGGGCGGGTCGGGGTCGCGCCTCTTAACAGTACGTCCCCTTCAGAAACAGATCCCGGTCTTGTGGGAAGTTGGAGATGGTAAGCATGCGCGGCCTGCCGCAGAGCTAGGGTGGCGAAAGACAGCAATTCTTTCGCAGGCTCCCATGTTCGATCGCAATTGCCGTAGCCTTTCCAGTGGATCAGATATTGCAATTGTTTTCTATAATATCGCGAGTCAACAATGCGTTCAACTTCATAAAGGGGCTGATTGTCATCATCAATCATGACTGGAGAAGGGGTGATGCGGGGGCGACTCGGAAATTTAGAGGCGACGTACCGTTCCATGAGAGAATGGAATACTGGTGAATGCGCAAATCGTCTGGAAGGATTAATTCGTACGCAACGGGGTTGATCTAACGCTTCACCAGAAATGGTCCCAATTTTCGTTCAGATAGTTTTTCGCATGGACGCTTGGAGCGAATTCCGTCACGAATCAGCCAGACGCTATCACCCGGTTGAAATAACTGATTCTGCTGTTGATTCCTATCACCATATCGTTTCATGCTTTCGATGGCACGTTTCAAATTTCTGCGGAGGTTCGAATGCCCCTCGATGATTATCTCCGCAAAAGTAGTCGAAGATGGATTTTCATCGGTCGGGGATATTTCAAACTCGAATCGTGGGTGGAAAGCGAAATTAGCAAAAAACGGGCTAATACCAGTCGAAGACTTAACAGTGTTGTAATTGGCGAATTCGGCCATCGACAAAACGAACCCCAATCGGTCTGAGAAACATTGACGTAACAACGTAAATACTGCTCTAAAACGTGATTAACGCGTTCCGTCTGATCATCTGTTTCAGGATGGCGTGCAGTATTCAGATTTCGATCGATTTTTTGCTGTTTCAGTAGATGTTTTCAGAATCTGCTGACGAACTGCTGTCCTCTATCGGAGATTAAATTATCAGGTAGACCATGTAGCTTGAGAACGTTGCAAAACATCAAAGTAGCAAGATCTGTACTCGCGCAGGACTCGGCACAAGGAATAAAATGCGCCATTTTGCTAAAACGATCAATGACCACCAGAATCGAATTTGAACCGCGCGATTTTGGTAGTTTAACAATAAAGTCCATCGAAACTGAAGATCATGGTCTGGGCGGAATAGGAAGCGGTAAAAGCAGGTCTGATGGTTTATGTCTAACGTCTTTGGAGCGTGCGCACGTATCGCAAGATCTGAGATAATCGCGAATCATCGAATGCATTCCCGGCCAACAAAAATCGCGACAAACGAGCTCTTGTGTTTTAGCGATACCAAAATGGCAGGATGACGCTGAATCGTGTCTAGTTTTGAGAACCTGAAAACGTTCTGGTTGATCATGAACATATTTTCGTCGTTGGAAAAAAAGCGCATCATCGTGCAAAGAAAAATGAGAAGGATCGTATCTATCGAGTCCAAATTCTAAAAGTCGGATAATCAATGCCTCTGCAATAGTGATTTGTTGGTGGCTCGCAATGCTAATGGCGTTGATGAATATTTTGGAGTGAAGTACTGGAGGAGTCGTTGTAGATTTACAATGGTAGTCTGACCGTCTAGATAACGCATCTGTTTTATCATTCAACGACCCTGGTCTGTGCTTTATACAGAATGAGAACTCAGACAAAAAAAGACCAGCATGCTTGGCGTCGGTTCAATATTTTAGAAGTCATAACCATTGAAGGTTTCTGTGATCGCTCCCTCGTAATAGGCTCGGCTGCACCGTCCAAGAAATGTCTCCATTCGTGAGAAACAGCCACGATTGCTAAAAGCTCTTTATCGTAGATCTCATAATTCAACTCCGACTGGCTGAGTTTCCTAGAGAAATATGAAATCGGATGTTCACTGTCAGCGTGCGCCTGTGAGAGGACGGCACCGATGGCGAAGTCCAACGCGTCAGTTTCGAGGATTATAGGCAGAGAAGAATCAAAAGTGGCTAGCACTGGAGCCGAAACAAAATCAAGTTTTAACATATCGAAAGCTACTAGGCACTGGGAAGTTCATCTAAAACTGGCAGATTTTATGGTTAGATTATATGAAGGCATACATGTGGTTGCGAAGTTCGATATGAACTGTCTATAGAAGTTTGCAAATCCTAAAAACGATTCGATTTCCTTCACTGAACATGGCCCCAGCCACGTTCAGTGACTGCATCAACGCGGGCAGGGTCCATTTTAACGCAATTGTTTGAGATTACATATCTCAGGAAATCAACTTCTGCTTCATGGAAAGCGCATTTTTCGATTTTCACAAAAAGACCATTTTCTCGTAAGGCAGTCAGAATAGAGCGAAAGTGGGTGATATGATCATCTTCAGTGTCCGAATAAATTAGGATATCGTCCAATTATCGGTAAAATTTATTACGATTGTGTGTTTGAGGCGGAGGCCAAATTCGCCATCGGGAGGGAGGGAAGAAGAATCCTGTCCCCTCAATTCGCCAAAGATCTAGCTTCTGGACCTCCCTTAGATTCGCGAGTTTGGTATTTCGACTCCAAACCTCTTTCAATGTCTTGGCTTGGGTAGGCAACGGGTGAATCGATGTTGAAGTTGTCGACTCGTTTGCAGAATGATTCAAGAAAGAGGCGCCGAGGTCGGGTGATCACCACAAGGCCAGAGGCTTGCGCCAACCTGCTGTGGTGTTAACACACTGGTGCTGTTAGAAGGGTCCAGTGTCTCTAGTCCTTGAACCGTTGGGATCCCAGTTGGCTGTTGGGCTCCACAACCGCCACGCGGCAGCCGCACTTCTCTTGACTGTACCGTCAGCACAGCTCACGCAACGCGGCATTTGGTCGTGGCCATTAAAACAAAAGTTAAACCACCTGTGTGAGACTCGAACATAGAACATGACAGTAACATCCTCATCTTGAATCTCTTGGTCTATGATGGAACCTTTGAATCTTCATCCTTTTACCCATAATCTCGATAGTTGCTGATTTCGGTCCTTCATTGCCAGATCTCAAATATGATACCATAAAATTCCCGATAAAGTCACGAAAAATGTCATTCATTAGATGCTGAAAACATGCTGGCGCATTCGTCAAGCCGAAAGTCATAACTAAGTACTCGTATAGGCCAAACGCGAGGCGGAAAGCAGTCTTCCACTCGTGCCTTGCTTGATACGGACTAAGTTCTATGCTCCTCTAAGGTCGATTTTCGTAAAAGTTTTCCCGCGCGAGGTCTCAGATAGCTGGTCTGAAATAAGTGGCAATGGGTATCTGTTCTTGATGGTCAGTTCGTTGATTTTACGGAAATCAACACATAAAAGAAGAGACTTGTCCTTTTTGGGGACAAACATGACTGGAGAACTGCAGGGTGCTTTAGAGGGTTTTAATGAAACCTTTCTGAAGATTTTCGTTAAGGTATTCGCGCAGTGCTTCCGTTTCTTTCTTCGACAGACGGTAAATTGGCCCGAACGGAGGAACAGAGTCTACATGTAGATCAATCGTACAGTGTAAGGGCGATGAGGTGGTAAGGTATCAGCCTTTCTTTTAGAGAAGACATCCGTGAAGTCACAATAGAGTTCTGGGTGGATTGGAGAGGGGTTATTAACGAGTGGAGAATCACCAGCTGCTAGTGATGCTAACGAAATGGCTCTCGAACCAGTTTGAGAGAATGCAGACTGCCAGAACGCCAATATACCTCCGGATTAAAGCTCTATAACCAATCATAACCTAAAATAACATCGAATTGAGATTGTGGCAGAGTATAAAAGCTATATAGAAAGGAAATATTCCCAATTCTTATGTTAGTTATGGCCTGATCGGTGAGATACGTTTTTAAAGTGTTGTTAAACGAAGAGACAGGTAAAGACGACAGGAGTCGGATTTTCTCAAGCTGTAGACTAGTGACGATACAAAGGCTGACCCCGCTATCTACCAAAATTCGAACCGGGGCGCTAGAACAATGAGACTCTACGTACCCAGAATCAATGAAACCAGAATAAGGTTGAGAGGTAGAGTTTAGTGAAATTGGCGTGTTTTTGTTGGTTGATATGGGGCAATTTGCGATCATATGTTCTCCGCCGCAGTACAAACATAATCCAAGCTGGCGACGGCGGCGTCGTTCATCCTCTGTCAAACTGGGGCGTTGATTTGTTGCGACCTGGGGACGGTTTGGCTGAGAAGGTAAGGCGGTTGGGGGGAGATTTTCAGTTTGCCGATGCGATGTAGGAAAACCAGCCGATACTGTGGCCGCTGTAAAAAATCACATCGTTTAGCGTCCGAAAGTTTGCTGTTCCACAAGCTTCGGCAATATGCAGCATGTTTTCGATATTCGGGTCGAGTCCTTGCCGAAATTGCTCGATTTAGGAACTCTCGGTCCAATCGACATCATGTCCTAACAGTCTAAAACGTGATTCATATTCGGAAAAGGTACGAAAGTTTTGTTGACGAAGATCCTTTAAGGTGCGAGAAGAATGTTCGCCCGATCGGGGTTGTCGAATGCACGCCGTAGTTCAGCTATAAACTCATCATAATTATCCAAAGTAGAGGATTGTGATTCTACGTAAGGCATCAGCCAAAGGAGTGCAGAATCGGTCATCAACCTTGTGAACAACCCGATTCGCATAGTATCGGAACTAAATAATGTGCTCTACATTCTAAGATATTGTGTGATCTGACAAAACCACGGTCGGAATTTTGTTCGGTTACCAGAGAATCGGCTTGGTTTCGATAATTCAGCGAAAGAAAAAGATGGCGGTGGTCCGGTTACAGGGTTACTCAGATTCGACGACGATCTAAATGACAAATTCGGAACTCGTATCTGGAGCTCAGAAACCTGGGCCTGTATTTGTTGCAAAGCCGTGGTCTTATGTATCTAACAACGACTACTAGGCCTGACCTAACTTTCGCAGTCAGCACTTTAGCTCGACATTCACACAAACCAACTCGCCGTGACGTTATGGGAGCTAAAGGCGTATTCAGATACTTGAAAGGCACAATCCAGACGGGCATTACATTGGGAGGGGGCGACTTATTATTGTAGGCATACGCCGATGCCGATTATGCTGCCGACAAAGCCACTCGTCGTTCGGTGTCTGGAAGCCTTATCAAGCTAGGAGGGGGCCTATCGCCTGGGCCAACCGACTACAGTCCTGCGTTACTCTCTCAACCGTTGAAGCTGAATACGTTTCTTTGTGTTCAGCAACACAAGAGGTTGTTTGGCTCCGCCACTTACTGGCTGATCTGGGTTGTCCTCAAGCCGATCCGACGACGATCTTGGAAGAGAATCAAGGGACCATAGCGCTAGCTGAGAGTGTTCAAACAAGCAGACGCTCGAAGCATATTCAAGTTCGTTTTCATTTCGTTCGGGAGAAGGTCTTATCTAAAGATGTCATTCTCCAACATGTTCCATCAAGTCAGCAGTTAGCTGATATTTTTACCAACCCCTTAATGTCGACCGCGTTTCAACGCATTCGAGATCTTATCATGAGCAGCGGGCTGCCGACAGGAGGGGGTGTTAGAAATGTGCCGGCCTCCGCTGCAGCCTGCCCCTGAGACGGGCATCTTGCCACGTGAAGTGTACTGGTCACGCTGACGTTCTTTGACTACTTCTTTGACTACTTTGACTAATACAAAACCATTCCCTTTATTCGCTGCGTTTCAACAAATAAAACATCAACATTAGAAAAAAAGAGACGGCCTGATCAAAACCTTCGGAATAAAGTTTGGGAAAAAGTTGAAAAGGACATCTCGGTTCAATACTTCGAAGGGCGCGATCTGTCTGATCGTCGCCGACAGATTCGAACTAATTTGACAAACCTCTTGAAAGATTTGAATACTGGGACCGCCGATGGAGAAAATAATGCCAAACCGGAGCTTCAACCGGTTGATATTATCCCTCTGCTGAAATCTTCTGACGTCTACGCTTCTCATCAAATGGAGAAAAACGAATTTTAACCATACAGGAAGTTCATGCTACACCCACGAAGAAGCGGAAAGCGGAATTATCAGCAGAAATATCATCGTGCGAGGTAGTCGAGTTAGACATGACTCGTAAAGCGAGTCGCTCTCGCTGCACAGCAGCAATTGAGAAAATTGCTGAGGAGGCTGCAAAAGGAGAGGTTCTTCCACCAGCAATCCGAGCGGCATGCGTTTAAGCAAAGCCGTAATGCCTCAACCACTGCTATCGACGAACAAGAAGTGTTTCGTCGGTCGAAGCTCGCAATCAAAGCAGAGCTCGATCTGCTGGTATTCCAAAAACATCACGGCCTGATCGATGAGACAGAATTCCAAGGCTCAGGCGAATCGCCTTCTCACTAAATTGAAATAAAAAGTTGAAGAATCAACTCTGTACCTAATCATCTCGATCTAGCAGCTCGTCACCCCAGGCTCCACCGATTGCAGCACCAGCTTTTTCAACCGTCATATTCATTCGACGCCGGTGGAGAAAATTAGTTAGGATGGCACAGATCTCATGGTAGTGGCAAACTTCTGCCTCCGATTTGTCCAGGTGCCGTTCAGGATTCTCAATTTCATCTTCAGCCCGCCGATTCCCCATTCGACTTTAATCCTCTTCCCAGCGTGAACTCTGTTATAGGCATCTAATGCAGGCCCAATAACATCCACAGCCTCCCGCTGGTCGACTCTTCTCATAACATATCGCATCCCAGATAGCCGGCTGAAAAACAATTAGCTCAAATCTTCGGTGAATACATGGTGGTGTTTACGATCTCCCATCACGTACTCGAAAGAGTCGTCGTTATGGTGATAAATACTGTCGCCAGTTATTAAAGAGATCATACTGACGTAAAATCGTAACATCATGATAAGAGCCTGGGTAACCAGGATCAAGATAGATGATCAAGCCATCATGGTCGACCACAATGGTATTGTTGAAGGCATAAATCTTCTTGCGACCAGTGTAGAAACGGCGCTCCAGTGAAACATCCAAGTCACTAGGTCTTTGGATCTTGACCAGTGTTCCATCGATAAAGCCCAGACAGCCATGAAATATAGGCTCTCTGGTTTTTAATTCAGGTTTTCTGGCTTCGTCAGGCCATTGAAGTTCATGGCTCAAATGCTGGCAGATTAGCTCGCATATAAAAAACCGATCGTCGCATAGAGAGGAGCGTGAGACATTCCAACGAGTTGATTCGTCTCTAGCGGCTTGATCTTAAATTGTTTCATATTACTGTCTATCTGATAGCCGTTAATTAAAGTCGATCAAACCTTTTAAAAAAAGGATTGCAGCAAGTAGGCGCTGCTCAGCAGAAAGCTTGGGTTTTCTTCCTGGGCCAGCAATCGGCTGCCTAGTTGACCGAGCTGTCGTACCAATAACTGGGACAAGAAATCTTTTCAATTCCTATGAGCTCGTTTATTCTGGTCTTATTATATTGTAATACTAGTTCAATCGCCTCCCATTCCGGAATTGTGAAGCCAACGACTCTGTAAAACCGAGTCTCGTGCCCGGAGAGCATACTTCCAAGAAAATCGTATGCACCACGAAGTGGGCCGACGTTGTGGTCCCCGTCCTGGTGGTCGCCCATCCTGTCGTCGTTTTCGTCGAGCAGCTCGACTATAAGGGAGCAGGCATGCGCTATCAGACTACACTGCCTGCTGGCAATATTTAATACGAGTCTTCATCGGTTTCAAAGAAGCCATCGCCATCGCTTTCGATATCAGCCATTGAGTGACCTCTATATGGATAGCGTATGTTTAACTATCATTTGATTCGCACTATTTACGGACAAGCAAGAAACTGAATGTATGATTTATTTTTTTGATGCGAAAAAGATACGTTTATTTACGGACAGCTCTACTACACACTGAGGCACCACAGTCAGACAATCGTGACTGCGCGACTGTGAAATTAAAAGTGCGAAGGAGGCTGCGCGTGCTTCTGGCACGCGTGCTTCAAATACCGGCAGGGGTGTCAGCGGTTTCAAACCGGATAAACCGGTTTTTAAAATCTTAAAACTGATCAAACCGGTTTTAGAAAATACGCCCAACTGATTGAAACCGAATGGAACCGGTTTCCGAACCGACTCAAACCGGTTTGAAACTAAACCGGTTCTATATACAGTTTTCTTTCTCTGTCGCTCAGTTTTTTCGTAGATGAGAATTAATGAAATTTATGAATCAAACATCGCTTGTTAAGTGAAACATCGGTTAAATTTGAGAAATGACTGTAATTCCGAAATTGCTTGAACTGCATCGTCTCCAAGACGAGCTCGTCGAATGCTTACAGTAGTTCCTGCACGAGAAAATGCACACTCGCTAGGAACTGACGTCGCAGTGACTGCCATATAATCTCTGGCCATTAGTTGAATTCGTGGGTAAAGCGCAGTGTTAACCTTAAACCATAGACACACCTCGCGACTGCTTTGGTTCAGCTTCATCGGAGCGTGAGACAGCCAGCGATCTAATTCGCTTGAAAAGAGTTCTTCGAATTCTGGCATTGCTAACGAGCTTTCACAACAGTTGTAATAAACCAACTTGGTCCTTTGAGACTAAATTGCGAGTTTCTTGATTGATCTGGTTTTGCCCCTGATACTTAACCTCGTAATATATATATAATAATCTGTTGTAATCCAACTTTTCAGCTCAGTCATGCTGACACCGAAATGCTGTAAGTATGGTTTCACACGCGGATCCAGAGCCGCCACTATAGTAACTTCACGACTGCACGCAAGGCTTTCATATTCGTTCAGCTTCGATTGGACGGCCTTGCAAATTTGAGAGCATGGATAGATCGGAATCCATCTGCAACCTCGATCGTTTTGCTCACATGTCGACTCAGTTGATGAAATACAGGTAACACCATGCCTAAGGTTGGGTAAGTCGAAGCAGATATCAAACAAGTCGCGTCTTTAAACGGTTTGAGGAAGCTGTAAACTGACCAGGTTTCTGAAGCAATTTCACGGCACAGCCGATCAGTTGGGGAGATTGAGAAACCAGTGTATCGTTCATGACGATCTCGGATGCGTCGTAATAGCTCCTCCAGCGGCTTACGAATGTCAATTACGCTCGAGACCATTTGTCAGGTACTGTTCCATCGTGTTTCAACGTCTAATTCTGACATCTTGTTTGAAATTGTTAGACTTGAGCATACAGCCGCAAAGGGCCTCCAATAACTTGGGTTAATTTTGATTTTTTTTCTCCAAATCACGAGATGTTCCAATGGCGACATCAACTGGCGGACATCGTTTCAAACCTTCCTTGATTGCAAGCTGCAGAACGTGGCTAAACAACGAAGGAAAAAGACTTTCTGCGGCTCGACAACAGGATAGGAGTAATTTTCGGAGCTAGCATCTTCGGGGATCGATTCGATTGCGTGATATCGAATCGCAGTATCCAGTCGATCTTGAATAAAGTCTACCATTGCCTGGTTGGTACCGGCTTTATCAGCTGTGATTGCCCACAAAGAACCAAGAAGTGAGCCATCCATATCCGTAACTGGCTTAATCAAGTGATCACCGAAACGCTCCGCCGAATGCGGATATAAAACTCGCACGAAAGCAATAATTACAGAGCGCATTGTCCATCCAGCATCGATGTATTGCAATGTCACCACCATATATCCTTTTTTTCGCTGCCGATGTCCTCATATCGGTCATGATGCCGACACGGCGATTGAGAATATCACTTTTTAATCGCATTCGTACTTCGACTTTTTCAGATTCCCGAAGCTTTAAAATGCGGTTACGGATGGTATTTCGTGTTATTGTCATGATTGCGTGCAGGCGCAACCGCTTCCTTCAGGAACTGCATTCTTGTGACTACATGATAATACAGAGCCTGTGCAATACGACCGAACTGGGGCCAGCTCAGTTCGGTCAACGCCGTTTTTGAATCAAATTTCTCGTCTCGTTTCGTCTTAGTCTCGACTCTCGCCGCCACTCAGCATGTTCTTCTTTCCCTCTTATCTTATTATTCTTATTATATTCTTCGTTACGACAAGTAGGCTCTTGACAGTTTGACCGAACTAAGAAAAATGGTTGTAAATACACGCAGCCAGGATGCTCTTGCAGATCTTCCAGACCCAGCGAATTATCCTAGTGCTGAGGCACCTATGCAACTCACAAACACTTCAGTCGATATTGTTTCTCTGTTACAAAACCTGCAAACTCAAATTTCAGGACTGCAAAATCAGATGATGACTGTCACGCAAGCTCAGTCCAGTCAAATACTCGATTTGCAAGAACAGATTACAACTATCCATCAACACCATTCGCCTGAGACCAGTAATAGTAGTACTTCTCCTTCGGAGGCGGATCTGGCACCCAACGCCAATCTGTCCCCAGTTAATAATGTTATCGACGCTTCTTCAATCTCTCGTTCGCTTAGCAACAGGGGAATTACGACAACTCGTCCTAGCCGGTATTTTAACACGTTTGCAGGTGAAAGATCCAAGTTTCGGCAATGGTTTTGTCAGGTTGAAAACTATCTTCGCCTGTACGACGAATCGTTCACTAATGATACCATGCGTGTCGGTTTTCTAACAAGCCTAATGACTGATAACGCCTTTAACTGGCTTATGCCTTATTTACGAAGTCGTTCGCCGATACTCGATAATTACGCTCAGTTTGTTATAGAACTTCAGCAGAAATTCGACGGCCCGGATCGAAGTATGAACTCGTCCCGGCAGCTACGACAGCTGCGCCAGCATCAGTTTTCCAGCTTCGCCGAATTTGAATCCACTTTTCGACTGCTAGTTTATGACGTCGATTGGACTGAAAGTTCAAATATCGAGCATTTCCGTGAAGCCTTAGACCCATCCATAGAGAAAATGTTACGAATCGCTCAAGCTTGCGGAAACGCATATCTTTCAACACTTGAGGAAGTGATTCGCACAATCGCCGCCACCGAATCACAAATTCCCGTCGAGTCGCAGTCTGGACGCGTTGGTTCTGTCAAACGATCATCTCCCAACACTGAGACCGACAATAACAACTCGAAACCATGTCCTCCTTTGTCTGATGCGGAACGCCAGCATCGGCGCGAAGGATTATATCTTTATTGTGGCGTTGCCCAGTGTTCCTATCTTATCCAATCGCAAACAGCCTACAATTCCACTAAGCGCTTCAGTTCACCCGTACTCTAATTTGTTGTTAATGGTCGTACAGTACAGGATAATTGCTCACACCCGGTGGAGATGTTAATCGACAGTGGCGCTGGAGCCAGCTTCATCAGTTCATTAACGGTTCGCGGGCTAAGCCTGAACATTGTTAATCTGCCTCGCCTTTAAAAGTGTCACCTTTTAATGAAGATTTGGCTTTTATTATTACGGAAAAGACGACAATCAATTTGCCATTGAGCAAACAGAGATTCTCAATTAGTTTGTATTTTCTACCGCATTCGCGCTACAGTACTATTCTAGGTTTTGATTGGCTTATTCATCATAATAAACTCGTCCGTAAATGGGGCAAAGTCAGCGGGAGTTGTACGGAGTTTTAAGAAAACTCCCGACGAGCTTGGGAGGGCGCAGCCCTCGGCTGGAACTCACGGCGGAACTCGGAGATGCTCTGAAAACTCAGCACGGCTGAGTTTCCTCGGGAATTCCGGTCGGCAGGCTGCGCGCTCGATCTTCGAACTTTGATACTGCAGCTGGAAGGAGATCATGAGTAATAGCGATTGCTTATCTAGCTCCCTTGGATCATCCAAGACCGAAGTCCCAAGCAAACGAAAACTGGACTTTGACAATTCCATTGCCGCTCCTTGCCAGGCTGAAAAGCCTCAACCAAAGCGCCAGGTTGTCGACAGTCATCGAATTAGTATGCTGATGGCTTCGTACAATAAACATTTTGCTGTTTACTTTAATGGCAAAAAGAATATAATTCAGATTTTGCCTGCGAAAGTGTGGAAAAGCGTAACGATTCTATGGAACCTTTTTTATTCTCGATTGGTTAATATCCTCGATTTTATAGGTTGAAACTGACTCTGACTGCAGAATATCTGCCGAACATTTGAAAACCTCAATTAGACAAACAAAATCTGAGCAAAAAACTGAAACTGCAGACAGCGAAAACGGAAGGCGGCGTTACAGCCAGGAGATTTTTTAGAACAGATCAAAATGACTGATGGGCATATAAAGAGGAACATGTTAGCCAAACGAGAAGAATGCATCAGCATGATGCAGACACCAAACACAAAACCCAATGTATTCCTTTCGTCTAAAACGCCACAAGAAGGACCCAACATTAAAACAAAAGCACAGATGCTCGATAAACAATCGAGCTCAATCGCCCGCATCAGCGAGAATTATGAAAAAACCAGCAGCTTGAAGCAACAGCTTCTTGAAGCCAAAGCCACGCGAGCCAAAATAGAAAATTTAATAGAAGCCTTGGCTTTGGGACTAATTTCACAAGAGGAATTTAACAAGCGAGCTGCTTCTCTTCTGTTGTAGATACAAATGAATAAAGAGCGTTAGTAATCGCCCTCCCAGCCAACGTCTGCTTCATCTTGGTCAAAAACGACCACAGACATATCGATTCGTCGGCGCTGTAAGAAATTTGTTAGGATGGCTGCTGCATGGAACAATTTTGGAAACTTCTCTCTCGAAGAGTCGAAGCGCTTCCTAAGACGTTTCCATTTCCTCTTGAGTCCGCCAATTCCCCATTCAACTCGTACTCGGTGGCCACCATGCATTGCATTGTATGCATCTACAGCTGTCTTCTGATCATTATCGTCCTCGTCCATCTCGCGGCGATCAATACGTCGCATTATAAACATCTCTTCGCCGCCAGGATCACCTAGCAGATATTCAAAGTAATCGTCACGATGTGCAAAATGCTGTCTCCAGTTGCGATACAGACTCGACTGGAGTAGAATATTGACATCGTGGTACGACCCAGGGTACCCTGGATCAACGAAAATGAATAGCGCATCGTGGTCGACAACGACGGTGCTGTTGAAACAGAAGATCTTTCTCCCGTTAAAATACCGACGGTGAATGTTTAGATCTTTAGGCCAGCGTATTTCAACGAGAGTCCCATCGATAAATCCAATGCAGCTTGGGAATGCAGGGAGTCGAGAAGCCAGCCGCGTTCGATACTCTGCACTGGGCCAGCGAAGTTCGTCACGTAATGCTTCAACGAAAACAGAATCGTCGCACGAAGAACTTTTCGATTAGTTCCAGGTGAAGGCGTCATATTGATCTGCATTGTCATGCTTCATGTACACTATGAAATGTAGAAGGCGCTGATCGGGCGATAGTTTGGGCTGTCTTCCAAATACTGAACGAGGCATTCCTGTTGATCGAGCATTGATCGCAATGACCTATAGCGCTACTTGAGATCTCGATGTTAAGATTGCAATGATGAATGCAGAATGAATATATTAAATAGATTACAAGCCCTTAAATATAGCCAGAGTCGGAGGATAGCTCGGACCTCCGAGAGTTTCCGGTTCATCGGAGCTTATTCGATATAGTGAGCTTTCCGATTCATCGGAGCTTAGTCAATATATTGCGCTTAATTCTGACACAGACCGGCGAGACCAATGAGCATAGCTCCTCAAATTCCTGAGCAGTGAAATTCGTCAAGCATTTAAATAAAGTAGGAGTTTGTAGCAAGTCTACTAAATTGATGATACAGTTGTAATGATGAATGCAGAATGATTATATTAGATGGATTACAAGCGTTTTTATATCACTATGATCGGAGGTTTGCTCGGAACTCGGAGAGATTCCGATCA
>RBZT01000776.1:0-19736 GCA_003693705.1 Polymyxa betae
GTCTCAAATCTGAGACAATTACGAAACTGGGTCAATCCACGATGCGGATTGATCCTGCGGACTGATCCTATGGAAGTATCCACGGAGTCCGAATTGCCACTGGGAGAGCCGACTCTCGCCACTGGTGTCCCAGTGGCGGCAGAGACTGCGTGAGTCGCTCGCGGAGTCCGGAAAGTCCGGAACTACTCTTGACGGGCCTGAACGAGGTTGGAGGCCTGATATTGAATCCCAATAAAACACAATCCAATTCAACGCTTTATTAAAACGTATCGCGTTCTCGAGACGAAACCGCTATAATCGCAATATTTCATCCACTCACGATGAATAGAGTATGAATATTCTCCAAGATGCGAAGCGCTCCAGCTGATAGCTAACATCCAGTACTTATTTGGCCATGGCCAATACAGAGAATCCGGATGAATTGAAGGCGTTGGAGCTCGGAACTCTCGAACAAGCTTTTTACAAAGCGCTGCAATCTCGACTGATATATTTCACTTGCAAAGTGTCAAGGTATTGCCTACCTGTGTTTGGAGAATCACAATCTATGACAGCATCGTGAATTGAACCTTCGATGTCTGAAGACAGGCTGCACAACAGATTGTTGTCAAGAACCATATTATCAGCATCTGTTGCAAGATCTTCTAGAGGTTTTTCGTAGTCTTCTTGCTTTGATTCAAAAGATACGCCAACCTAATTTCATAATTGAACCGCTGATCATCCAGTGAAATTGAGAGAACTTGAATGTCAACGACCGTATTCTCCTTCATCAGTCCAATGAAGCGTACTAACAAAGAGCTTGCCCTGCAAATATGCTCCAATTGGGTGCTGGAGTCGATACTGCTCATACTCTGTGATTGTTGATTCAAGAGTTCATTCATATTGTCAATATGCGATATTATAAAGTCAATATCAGAGCTATACATTTCCGTCATTGCAGGTTGTTGACAGATGTATAAATTGTCAACTCACGCAGATGCTTGGATATATCTGCGAATGATGGCGGCCGCTTTGTTGTGGTGGATTTTGCGTTGATGATGAGATCTTAATACGTATGGACGGCAATGCTGCGTCTCTGCACCTTGGCCAACACAGGCCCAGCATGACTTCATGACAGCCTACCGCGGTAACGAAAGAGGTGTGAAAAATTGCGTGCGCAGCAATTTTGTTACTGCAAAAACGTGGTCTGGAGATCAGGATATGGGCCATAATGTACAATAAAACTTTCCATTTTATAATGCCATAAAGAGTTTTCTGCGAATGTCAACTGTGAACCATAATAGTGATCGACCGACAATGGAGGGACAGCCCGATAATTCATGATTTCCAACATGGACCATAAAGAGTTGCGTAATGACCCATTTTGGAATTCCTTTATGAACTTTATAGATGTTTCATTATGTACCATAATGGTGATCAATAATGGAGGGACAGCCCGATAATTCATGATTTCCAACATGGACCATAAAGAGTTGCATAATGATCCATTTTGGAGTTCCCTTATGAACTTTATAGATGATCCATTATGTACCATAATGGAACACACAGCAAATCATAAAGGAAACACGCAAATAAATCTCCGCCATGATTCATATACGTTTTACTTGCGCGGTGGACTTCATGATGGCTAATGGATGATGTTTGATGAATGTTAGAAGATGTGACGAACATAATGAGATGAACGCTGATGATTCAGGTCCAGGTACGAAAACCCTAAAACCCTAAACGAAGTAAATTTTTTAAGTCCAGACGAGATTTTGACGTCTACGATTAAAGAACCTCCGCTCATTACCTTGACACCACTACGAACCATACTTCTCTTCCAACAACTTCACAGGCGGTCCATCAGCTAAGCCTTCCGACTATTCACGCCAAATGTCAGTAACCGTTCGAATTCTTTTTGTAAAAAGGAACAGTGATGGTACCTTCTTCACGCTGCACGACCGTATCAACTACAGAATTAATACACGGGTGAAGATCAACATCTGGGGTTGCATCAGCCGGGCGACCACCGGTAGCGCTCATCCTATTCCAATCAGCATTGACTCACAGTGGAGCTCTGCCGGACACAAATCGCCGAGATTGCTCTGCAGCCTTGTAAGAGAATCTGCAATTGGTCTGACACTAGCCACGATGGCGGTTTTAAGATCCAAATGCATCGCATCGAGTTTCTGAACTAAAGCAGGCATGGCTTGCTGGAGACGTTACTCCATTGGGTCGCTGTTGATCATGACATTCATCGCCTGGAGAGGCCTTCTAGAAAAACAACAATATGACTCCGAAGAAATACTTCCAAATCGGATGCTCAGGATGCTCGGATTTCATCAGAACGGAATCCTGCAAGACTACGGTTCTGGCTCTCTGCAGCTCCAGGAAACCTTGCGCAGCGATTGTCTCTTGGTAACAACCTGAAGTCATCTGCTGCAAAGTTTCTTCCCTAATGGGAAAATCATTTTCTTCAAATATTTTGAAGGATCAACAGCAGCTCGTCTTTAAAGAAAAAAGCTGCCCTGTGCTGGTAGAAACCCGGCAAGTGCTCTGATAGCTTATCGAGGAAGGTTGACGAGGTAACAGTTTTCCATAGCTAGATTGTTCCATCGGCCAAGGCGACGAATTTGGTCCTCCGAGGCTCCACCCAATTCTGCCATTCTGTCATTTGAACCTCTGGCAGCGTGTGTCTTTGCTATAGAAGCCAGGCCGCGCGGCAGTTCGGAAAGCAGAATCTATCGATGCTTTGTGGGTTTTATAGTCCAATGATCTTGTCGGGTCTTTCCCACACTTTAAAAATTTCACATAACCAGTTTTCACTTCTCATTAACCATGGGAATTCTTCATTTTCAACATGAAATCGCCAAAACAGGTAAAAAGCCACAGCACCCCAAGGAAAGATACGAACCTCCTTCGAGCGAACAAAAGCCCCAAAATCGTTTCTTCCGAACTGGTTTGTTTTGCCCTGTCGAAGAACAAACACAAGGGCATTGCATTCGGAAACGCCTTCATTCTCAAGTTTCACGGAATGTATATCAGCCAAATCAAGCTGTCGAACTGTCTCACCGCGAAGAAGAGCATAATGGGATACGAAAAATGCACACATGATCCTGATCTGTGTAACCTGTTATTTCCTGCTGACTCAACTTTCCTTCTTTCCCTACAAATTGTGATTATAATACATTCCTCAATCTTAAGCTTTATTAGCACATTCGACTTCACTTACTTGCTTCTTATGCTTATTCGGAGCTTTCTAGTTTCCTTTCCGGCCCTTAGGCCCGTTCCTGACAGTGCTGACCGAAATCTTTACCTTTTCTCCAGAACGTTGAAGCGTTTTGTATCATGTGTTATATTGTTGTATAGCCATCGATTAAGGTTCCGACACCTCGATCAACAGAATTGTTTCTGCGGTGTTGCTGAGTTTCGTATTCAGCATTCTGCAAAAGTCTTTTCACATTGGCATCGCGAGGATTCGGATGTGAGTCCATCCTCATTGCTGGTTGCTGGCGCCACAGGTCTATACAATCGCTGTGGCATAACCATAAACAGTTGACTTCACAACCGTTCGAACAGGATCAGATGAGTCTCGTCGACGTTTGCGAGAAATTCCTTCCGATAACGTAATCTTCTAGTAACAAGTGAAGCTTATCTCCAGTAACGGTACAGCCGCAAATCCTTTAGCATTGCACCATTGTGGGAATTCAGCATGACGGGAAGAATAGGCCTTTCAGGTGTTTGATGGCCGAATTTGAATACTTCTCGCATGAGTCCTCATGATCGATTCATGCATGGCTACTGTTTAGAAATGCATTGGAAGAGATGGCGACGGAAGAATTTGGAAGCTCAGGGATAGAACGCTCGCCATCACCCGGCATTGCGAGGGAGCTAATGACAGCGAGGTCACCGGAAATTGGTTCGATGCGGTCACAAGGAAGTACTGTAATTACTGTGAAATCTGTTGTTAATTTATGCTTTACAAAGGAACATGGTTTTTGCAATTATGTGATCCAAAAACATAATAAAGAAAGAATATATACCAAATTACTGAAGGATAGCGAAGTGTCCTTTCGCATTAATCATTAACAGTTCTAGTTCCTGATTCTGTACTAGATGCCTTCGGGGCCGTACTCCCTACCCTTTAAAGACGGGGAAATTCCAAATATAAACCGATGCGCTGCAGACATCCAAACATTAGAAACCTAAAAGCTGATTAACAACGAACACAGATAAAAAGTAAAATCAATGCAAGATTGGGCCAACGAAAGCGATTCTTGAGATCACTGCAAGCGGCTTTAATAGATAACGATGGCAATTGCCGTTTGCTCAGGGTCGTAGTGTAGCGCCGATGCTTAGCCGGTCGGCTTGCAAAGCAGCAGAGTTGTGTCACAACGGGCTGGAAGCCCTTGGGCCTTTAAAGGCTGATCAACTAATTCATGAAAGTCACTTCATAGCAGGCGTCAATTCGGCCAAGCATAAGTCCTACCGGTATTATAGACAAAGGAATAAACAAATATGCAAAATTTGTAAATCAGCTATCAATTGGAAAACTAAAGATCTGAAACAATGACAAGAATTATCTTCACCTGTTAAGGAGAGATGATACGATAGGCGAGACAACGCCATGCTTTACGACGACACCGTTGCAAGCGGCGCCGGAGTCGGGCCCGACGCGGCAGACGAACAAGCGGAGCCATCAATAAAAACGGTTGCTGCAAAGATTATCAGGCGCAAGCACTTCCTCAGCTCCGCCCATATTGTTGTCGTGGCAGTTGGGGTCGTCCTCATCTTAATAAGGATTGCCCTTATAATATTCAGAGAACTTCATGGTCATTCGCCAATTACTCTGTCGTAAGTAATGCTATGAGAGCTTAGGACGCCGGGAATCTAGATTCACGCTCTAGGTTTGCCATATTTCTCGAGGCCCTCGGAGTCGGCGTCCTTGCCAAAAATTCCTATAAAATTTTTCATCATCGCTTTGAATAAAGCGCCCTGATACAACGCATATATAGTTGGCTAGGAGCCATATAGATTTAATGATTTATCTGGAACGTCTTTTATTAGTTACAGTAGTTGGATTTAAAAGCTTTAGATATTCCTCTGCATCTTAATGCATTTTTAACTTGCCTCAAATTTGGCAAGGTGATTTGATCACCAATGGAGCATGAGAAAACAGGTCGTGGAAGTGTGATTTAATCACCTCTATGCCGATCAAAGTAGGAGAACCTGGTTCAGACCCCGCCCTGTGCCACCCACCCCGCTGAAAGTGCGAACAAATAGTGAAATCCAATCCAATGACCAATCCAAATACAGATTTTCCGGTCTGGTAGAAATATTCGAACAAGTTCAAGGGACTTTCAAGTAGACACTGCCACGTGATTGACAGGACGAGAAGCAGCATTTATCGCATTTATTTCAGGACTACTAGATAATTGTACAGCGGATAAACGACATCTTCAGAATACAAGCAAACGACATCATCAAAAAATTGCAGTGTCAGGAAGTTGCTTCAGCAAGCTGGGATTGTTGACTATCCTACATTTTATAACTATATACAACGCATGAAAGAAAACGGTGTTTTACAAGATAGAGACGCAGAATGGAGCGCAAACCAGTGCGCAGAAGGTGCTGCGCCACATCAGATTCAATCAGTTTTAGATCTTTGTCCAGTAGCACTCCAGCAGTTTGATCAAACTTTGTGCGTTGCAGATATATGACAGTGGATCAATTGTTCGATGAATTGCTCCGGGTCCTCTTTGAAAGGGAGTCGAGTTAAGTAAGCAAGATTAGGGACGATGTGATGGAATTTGAAAATAAATCTGCGAAGAGAGTTTCACACTGTAGACCCCAAGTTATATAAGCCTGATGACATAGCAGGTCCGATTCGGACTTGTGAATACTGAAAGTAGACAGGGTTTGTTCTAGCGCTGTCAAGATGGCTCAGTAGGTGTTACCATCGACGTTATGCTGAGCGACAGATTCGGCGAGGTACAGTACGATCCATCAGTGAATGGATTGACTGAAGATATTGATTACGTACACAGATCTGGAATCAGGCGACGATTCTCTCTGTGCGGCAATCGCTTTGGCCGTATCCATGTCGAGATCATCCAGCGTCAGCAGCACAGACGTACTGGTCCCAGCGGACTGTGAACCGAGGACGATTGTGGCGACGCCGCAACCGACGGCCAGTTCGCGGACACTGGCGTTGGTGTTACTGGCCGTCGTACTGGCCGAATTACCCCGCGGCATTGTTATGTCGGGTCTGGAGCCGTATCTAGCACAATTGACGACCAGTCCACGGGTCTACGTGGCCTACTGCGTATCACTGTTCTCACTGGGACGTTTGTGCGCATCAATCCCGTACGGGGTTCTTGTAGATCACACACATTCATCCAGGAATGTATTCATTCTCGCTTCTCTCATTACAGTTATCGGTATATGATTACGTTACACATTCCGTTACCCAATGAAACGTTGCCTGTGTCTGTCAGGTCAATGTATGTTCATGATACCCAATATTGTAGTTGTCCTCATATCACGTTTCGTTGTCGGGATGGGCACTGGAAAGTTATCGGTATCGCGGGCCTTTATGATTCGGGCCAGTACGCCGGCCCAGCGGACCCAGTTCTTGGCCAACAACACCCTGGTCCAGTACGTCGGCTAAACCTGTCCCCGATCATCCCCAATCTGCTACCGCTGGGGGGTCACGGACCCAGCATGACCGCCATCGTCGCCCATCTGGCCTCATCGCCGTACTGGCCCGGTTCATGGGCGGGCGGGACCCTTGCGATAACCCCGCGTCGGGCTCGCAGCCCGACTCGGTTGATTGGTGGAGCCTGTTCAAGTCCGATGCGGCGTTCGCTCTGTTCATGTTCCTGAATATTTCCGTGCGTGGTGTGGTGGCTATCACGGAGGCCGTGGCGGCACCGCAATATCAGGCCCTGCATGTTCTCGCTGATCCTGAGGATGCCGTACAGGACAGCGCCGAATTCCTGTTCATCCTCGGCTTAATTGGGATTGCGACCTTCATGTCACTGAAGACGCTGGATAAAATGATGTCGCCGCTGACGCTTTTACTGCTGGGAATGGGCGCCGTACTGGCCGGCTCTATCACCATAATCGCTGCAAACAATAATCAGGTCTGTTGGATTTTCATGTCCGTTTGGTTTTATTTAGAAAATTTAATTCAAATTTGCTTCAATTTGACAGATTTCTGTTCCCTAAAAGCCTCGCAAAGCTTGCATTCACCATTAATTTTCGAGGATTGCAAAATTTTAGGTTTCTGTTTCGGCCGGACGTTATATTTTGAAAATCACATATTATGACGGTATAAACCCTTGACCCTAGGTTACATTTACTAATGGAATGTGTCTAATCTGGTCGATTGGTTCACCCATAACCCAAGTCCTGGCATCTCTGCGTATTCACATCTGATGGGATCTCGTCCACAAGGTATCATCATGGGCTGGTTGACGACATCCGGCGGGGCTGGTCGTATCCTGCGTCCGCTCGTGGCGTCTGCCAGCGTTCAGGTCGCTTACGGCGTCAATATCGCAACTGTGACCATTGCTATGATTCTGGTCGTACTATTCGCCAGGTCCGGGCGCAAATCGAATGGTTTTCCGGCGTAAAAATGTGATTCGGTCGACGGAATATTACCTGCACAGGTGCATCGATCAGCGACCATTGGATCGAGCTCCTGTCGAGCCTTAAAGAACTCACAATCTCGAAGCTGTTTTCTCTCTGGACCATATCCGGACAAGGAGCTCGGCATAAAACAATACAGAATGCCCAGCTTTACTAACGCGATCTGAAAGCAGTATTGGCTCGAACGCGAAGAACGCGAACCCTAACCCTAACTTTAGCACTATCGTGGCAACCCATTATTCGGAAGAGCTTGAAATCGAACCAGCGGTCCAAGGTCGCAAAATTTGAGCTAACTGATGGCGGACGACAAAACGGTCATTCAGATTTCTACCGATCCTCCTTATAAATTTACTCATAAAGCGTGCCGGAACATATTGAAAGCGATTCCAAATATCCGCTGAGTAAATGGTTGGGGTCCCCGATAATCATTCAGTGAAAGATTCGAATACAAAACGCGATGCCTATTTCGATTCGGGATGCGTTTTTCCGAGGTCGAATATCGACGAAGAAGTCTTCATCGCTGTCTTCAGAGCTGGATGAACCTGACGGCCGCTCCTCGTCACACATCTGGGCCAGCACCATTGTATATGAACAACGATCGAGCACCAGCATCTGCTGCTGCTGAACCGACATTTTGCAGTTATAGCACACGAAGGAGCTTCGGGGCTCCCGCACTGTTTCAAAAACTATTTGGTGTGCTATTGAGGTTTTTTACCTCACGGAATTTAGCACACACCGCTGTACTTGCTTTGAATCCAGGAAAGAGCTAAGAGCAATCAGAGCTGCTCTCTCGGCGTCCGAACATGGCTCCGCGGACTCAGTTCGCATGTGATAGGAATAACTCCGGAAGCAATTCCGGAGTATTAAGAATAACATTTGAATTTTGGAATTATGCATTCCTGACTCGACCTCCCTAGATATAATTCATTCCCAGAGATATGTCCTAAGAAAGTATTCTTTCGGACAAATTCTGGAAGAAATAAATTAAATTTTATTCTTCCAACCCCTGCTGTGGAACTAAGCCTGCGAGGTGGGCTGCGGCGTGCTTGAAAACAATTTCCGCTCTTTTCCAAATTCATACACGTTTGCGTCAGCTAATAGAGTTGGCCAGCACGACCACGGCCATGTTTCCAGGGAAACAGACATGGGTGATATAAGGGGATATGAATATATTATATAAATCCACCTTCATCATCTTCTCTAAATGCGCCACCATCATCATCTGCATCATCATAATAGTATGTTCCTGTATAGTCATCTGCATCAAACTCTTCATCAGCTTCATCAATAGCTTCCTCTCCAACATCCGAGCCATCCTTCTCTGATTCATCACCCTCTTCACCATCAGCGACCGATTTCGCTACATCAACGTAATCAGGGACACATGGTATTAGGATAAACGATCAAGCACTAAGAACGGAACGCGACGAAAAAGGATCGCAAAAGTGACGCACCTTTCTTCATAGCGAGCTCAAGGGCTTCGAGTGCGCTACCTGGAGCAGCACCGATTTGTGTCTTCTTACGGAATGTACCGGCTAGTTCAGCTGGGAAATATGCCGCATTAACAAAACATGTTGGACGGGATGAATCAGGTTCGGTCTCAACCACATCATCTAGAGCTAATATCCCACAAATCAGATCATAGAACGCAACATTTTCGCTCACCAAATATAGATTCATTAACAGCATAAATAGTGGTTAGCAGAATCAAGAGGACTCAGACATTTGGCAACAGAAAAAAAACACAGAATTACGAAACAATTGTTTTGTGACCTTGAGCTCCAAAGAGATTGTTTTGTGGTTTAACATTATAAGAACTATTCTCTGATCTACGACGTATCATAGATGCTTTGGCAATCAGACGGCGATCTTTAGCACCAATAGGTAATGGGGTTGGGAGATTCGCCATGCCTGGATAGAGAGGCGGGGCCTCCGTCATCACACTGCCATCATCAGATCAGTCGACACGTAACATCGTCACACGGGCGGCTGCGTTACTGGACGACTTGCGACTCGGCCTCAGTCTCGGCATCGACCCCGGCGAGGCGGACGGATGGGCCAGCACCGTTGGCGCCGCCACGGCCACCACCCCGGCCACCACGGCCCCCGCCACGACCTCCACCACGACCCCGCATTTTGACTCGTCTGCGGGGTTTCGGTCCGGCCGTGGTCGTCGTCATGATCAGGACGAGGTCGGCGGCGGCCAGCACGGCCCGCCGCTGGATGTCGACGATAGAGGCACCAATACCGATCGATAGATGTCGGAACTTTGGCATCATTGCCCATATCGATGCCGGTATAGACACTGCTTATTTTAGGGCTTTAGGGTTGTGCTTCGAGTTCATTAATTCATTTTCGTAAGAGAGGCTTTCTTCAGGAGTTCTCACAAACTTAATGTTAACTGCTTTTTTGTGTTTCGGACTTTCTGGGATCAAGTCTGTTTCTTTTTTATCTTGACGAAGCCTATCGTAAGATTCTTTTTTCATTATAAGAACAATTCCAATATTTATTGCTCTTACTCTGGCAAATTTTGGAGTTATTGCTCGATTTCCAAATGACTGCTGTTTTCTTATTGCTCGGATGCTCATGTGAAAATGTTGTTAGGAAAGACCACAGTAATATGAGACTATGGTGGACTATGGATTATAATCTGACTGAGACTCGTTATAAAGATCTCGGAGAGGATGCTGTATTATGCGGGACGAACACGTTACATTGGGGAAGTTCATGATGGTGATACCGTTATGGATCATATGGCTGAAGAACGGAAACGTGGCATCACCATCACATCGTCCTGTATATCGTTACATTGGCAGGGACACCGATTGAATCTCATCGACTCACCCGGTACTATCTCGTCTTTTACACGTTACTGCTGTTTCGAAACATTACGTTGCTGCCAGCTAATGTTTGACTCCTCACTTTTTTTGACAAGATTTTATGTGACATTTTATGTTACGCGGTTACAGTTTAGTCTGCGGGTGACTTGATATTTTCGTGTCACTGTGGCTTATAACGTTGCTAGGTCATGTAGATTTTACAGTGGAAGTAGAGCGATGTATGCGTGTATTAGATGGTGCCGTGACTGTTATAGATGCAGTTGCTGGAGTTCAGGTACAGACTGAGACTGTCTGGTCACAAGCTCACAAATATAACGTCCCGCGTATTGCTTTCGGTAACGTAACCCGCTACTGTTATACCCCGCCGTTCGTTACCTCCATTTTTACCTGTTTTTATCCATTTACTGCTTGTTGCATCGTCGTAGCTTTCCTTGTTACGGATTCTGATGCTTCATTATACACATTGCTGTTACTCTATCTGACAGTAACGTATAGTGAATAAGATGGATCGTCAAGGTGCGGATCTGGACAGAGCAGCGGACTCGATCAAATCCCGTCTGGGCGTGACCCCATGGATCTTACAACACTCATTGGAACAGGACGGGAAGCTGATCGGCCTCGTCGATCTGGTATCGTTAACCACTATCCGATTCAATGGGAAACGTGGCGAATCACTACAGCGTTACCCGGTCAGCGACCATCCCGAGTACGTACTGGCCCGCGAGGCGCTGCTCGAATCCATCTCCGAACATGACGAAACCGTCCTGGAAACGTTACTGGATGGTGGCAACGTTACGTCCGCCATGGTACAGAGCGCCATACGTAGCGCTGTTCAGAATCGCCTCCCGGTCGTACCGGTCCTCTGCGGGGCCGCCTATCGTGATGTCGGTATACAACCGTTACTGGACGCGGTCTGCGATTATCTGCCGGCCCCCACAGTCGATCATGTTACATCTACGTTACGTGCGTTGGTATTCAAGGTCGTTCACGATGCCAGGCGTGGTCCGGTCGCACTGACCCGCGTGTATCGCGGCACGTTGACGAACAAGGACACGTTACGTGTACGTAACGAGAAATGCCGTGTCGGGAAGTTGCTGCAGGTGGATGCGGGCCAGTACCACGAGATCAGTGAATGTCATGCGGGAGATATCTGCGCGATTGTTGGATTGAAGCAGGCTCGGACTGGAGAGATGTTACAGTGCTGGGATGATCGCAGTGGTAACGTCAATCCCGGACTCACTGTGTAACAGATTGTAACATGAATCGTGTAGGTAACGAAGACACTGCAGTAGAAATTATTGTACCGCAGCCTGTTTTTTTCTGCTCTATCGAGGCTGATAGCAGTAAAGATGAAGATGGCCTGAAGGATGCGTTACATGCATTGTCCGTGGAAGATCCCAGTCTTCATGTTACTGTTGATAACGATACCGGTGAAACAGTGATCAAAGGAATGGGCGAGTTACACCTGGAAGTCATTCGTGATCGACTTCGTAACGAATTTAACTTGAATGCCACTTTAGGCCGTATGTCGTATGTAACGTTGCTGTTAATCACGCTATCACGGTATTCATGTTACCTCATAGCGTTTCATACCGTGAAGCCCCCACCGTTGAAGTTACTGATACTGTTACACATCATGTGGCTGGGAGGCCGCCGGTATCTGTTACTATGACGTTACGTCCCTCGTCCGGCAGCTCTGATTGCGTTACCGTTGATCTCTCTGGATCTATGTTACATATCGGAGATGTAACGTCAAACATCCCGAGTTCCGTGCGTGCCGCTGTCGACGACATCGTTACCGGTCTGCGGGGTCCACTACTCGGATTTCAACTGTGTCACGGTGATGTTACTCTACATGAGATCTGTGCCAGTAACGTTAATCCGAGTGATATTGGCGCGGCCATCTCGGTCTGTCTCAGCTCTCTGATTCGATCCGCACATGTAACATTACTGGAACCGATCGTCGAATTGGAGTTACACTGTCAGACGGCATACCTGGGTGACGTTACATCCGATCTGAATCGACGCCGACGTGGTCAAGTGTTACATGTTACCTCATCTGGTACTAAAGGGTCCGTACTGGCCCAGGTCCCATTATCCGAGATGATGGGTTACTCTACTATAGTTCGATCTATATCACAAGGCACTGCTTATTTCTCTACGAGATTTAAATCATTTGAACCTGTACCAGAGCGTGTTCAACACAATATATTAAATCCATCATATGCGTAGAGACCTGTGTCTGTAACATATCACCAAGTCAGCCTACCATTTGTAACGCTCTGTCACGGGAATTTAACCTGGCTCGGGACATTTTTCTAGACTATCTTGTCTGCAATTTCGACCTCATTAATATAGAACATTGGAATCTGGAATCCTCAACTTTGTTCTTGGTAGACTCACCACATAGTATCACCAGTGGTTTATGTTACTGATTACGGTACACTTGAATGGGTTCAATAAAGTATTTAAATCGCTATCAATAGTATCCGCTGTCATATTGGCGCTAAACGCACTCGTTTATGAATTCACTCTGGGTGTAAAGTGCTGCATCAAAGTTACTAATTTCTCATTCATTGTATTTGCTTCGAAATGGCTGTAGCTGAATCTTGTTGTGTTTACACTTTATTAGTTGATGTTTTACAGGTTCTCTGTATCGCTTCATTGATCTTGATTATATTTTTAGAGCACCAACGCACCATATTGCCCCATTGTCGTCTTTAGTGAAATATTTTAGCATTCGTTTTCAGATTCGATTGCCCAACCGATGGTATCGTCTAACATACTTGTTCGCAAGTCTGGGGTTTAGGGGTAGGCCGTTCATAACTATTATCCATAAAAGAACTCTCAAGGTGGACCCCAGTGGGATACCGTCCTCATGTGGTCGTGATACAGTCTCGGGCTATTTCTGCACTCTTCAGGACTGCGAAATGGTTCTCACCGAAGGTCCCGTATTTTCGTGACGACGATCTGATGCATGTTGCTGCTAATACGATCAGTACGAGATCGCCGAATTTCTGCTTCTGCATTGGCCTTCATTGTCGAACAGATTAATAAGGATGATCTCGTTCCGTTGTAGCTTATTGGATGACAATTCCCGCATCGAAACCTGATCAAACGCTACACGGAAATGGCAACTTCGCCAAAAATCTATAATAGAAGTCCATGTTGCTGCAGATACTGTTAATAATGCCATCGAGGTTGGCTGATTACGCAGGCTGTTCGTCGTTCTTGGGGTCATGACGGCGTCGGTGCTTCGTCCAGTGAACTGTGTATTGAATCCATTCTGATGGGAAGGCCTTGTCCATCTGATCTGAGACGGAGACAGCTCGGCCAGTTCGTCCACATGTTCGATACGTCGGCTCGGCCACCAACTCTTAACAGGGGTCCCTCCTATAATCTTCATTACTGAAATGAATATCAGTTACCTGCTGTTACTCTATATGATCATTATAGTTCAGGCTCAATACACACCAACACCTCTACATACAATCTGGACATTCCCGCAATTTCGTCATCCACAGATCTGGCCTGAATCATCATTCACCGAATCCAGCCCTGCTGGTCACGATTCATTGTTTCATGCCAAAAATCCCCCAAGTCCACAGGAGGGTTTCAAGCGACCAACAGGCCCACCATTACGTTTCAATCCAGCTGTTAATGACGAGCATGATGACGTTACCCCAGTCGGATGTCCTGTATCAGATTCTACTATCAAGTCCCCCAGCAGACAATTCAATAACGTCAATTCTGGAGCCGAGACTCTTCAGCCATCAGTAGTAGATCATGGCGACGTTCAATTCGACCGTTACGTGAGGACATCTGAGCCGTCGCCATCAAACGAAATTGCAACACACGGTAACAACAAATCATGGTCTCAAACATTCGGAATTTGATCAGATAGATAAGATGTGGAGACGCTCCCCGCAGATCGCTATCAAGATGGGTCGAGCACGACCGACCAGATAGGTCAGGAAACTGCAGATTTACAGATCGATGCGATCCAGAACGAGCATCAAGATTCAGGCGATATCGGTGGCAACCCTAACCCTCTGCCAGTGGGTGTAGTTGTATTGGTGATTATCGGGCTCTGGTGTGTATTAATTGGAGCCCTTCTATGGGGTCTCTATCACACTTGTCATGTCAATAGGACGACCGGCCGATCTCATGACCCAAAGCCTGTATCAGTCTCCATCCCGAATTCATATTACAAGTCATATACATCGCAGGTGCAGGCACACAGATGATGTCATTAGAACAATATCCTCACCTACTGAGATCAGCAAACATCATTGGAGGATAAATTCAAACTTTGTAAACAGTTCATTAAAATAACATTTGAAGTCTACATATACGATGCTGTAACAGTTAGTCTGTATTTTCTAGGTAATCGAAAAATTAACCAGCTCATATTGACATTTACAATATTCGAATGGAATCGAAAAATAAAGGTAGCGCCATCAATTCAACCCTTCGGCGAAAACAGTTCGCTCATTTACGGTCGACATTCTCAGATCCACAGTGAATGAGTGACGTTTTTGCAATCTCATCGTCCCGATCGGGGCTTGACGCCGAGCGCATCGGTGAGTTTACGACGCTGGTCCCATGTCCATTGGTGTAGCTTGGCGCTGTACATATAGCCGAACAGCATTCCGCCCAGATGAGCAGCATGATCGAATGTTTGCCAGCCCAGCATTAATCCGACGCTATCGAAAGTAGCAATCCCCGCCAGACCTGCCCATGCCGGAAACTAATTTCAGAATGAATAAAACGAAAACCTTTTCCCAATCAGCAAGTGACAAAAAAAATCATCAAAAATATTGGGAAACAGAAACACTGCAAAGATTCGAAAAACAGAATATCAGACGAAATAATAAAAGAAATGCATAGATACAAAACCAGTATGATAGTGAATTAGACAAAACGGCACCCAAAGAAATAAAGCTACATCTTAAACACCTTACCGAGACGAATGGAAGGAACATCAAGACCAGACGGCGATCAGGGTGTAAAAATGTGAACTGAGACTATGTTAGCACTCGTAAAGATCGATAGAAAAACAGATTGACCATGGAAACAATGCCGAGAACGCCGCCTGAAGCCCCAAGTGATGGTTTGATACGACCAACACGTACTGAATACATATGGGATGCAATAGAAGATACCACCAACGCCGACCCATATATAAAGCCAAACTGTTCGACACCGTAAGCCTCGCAAACAGGAGATCCGAACGACCTACAGATTAGCTGTAAGAATAATATCATGATGGAAACAAAAAACATCGTCGCAGCATGAATCCAAACAAACAATGGGAGGCACCAGAACAGAAAAAACAAATAATACTGGGGAGCAAGATATACCAGAGAGCTATCATATTAAAAGCGAGATGAAAGCCAGTGCGGTGGGAGAACCCCGAGAAAAGATGCGGCAATAGACGACGTGATAGGGGATCAGAAACGAACAGGGTCGACATGAATCGGCGCACACCAGGAGCAGGGATCTGAATAAACATTCAGTTGAAAACGAAATGAAGAAAAGGTAAGATTAAGCAGATCATAATTACAGAAATATCCAATATATTGCAGAGCAATGAAAATGGTCTAAAGAAAGTTGAGATAAAACGGAAATGAAGGGTGATGATAAACAACTTTAGAGATTTGATATAATGGAGTAAAATGTTTATCTGATTTCGATAGAAATTCATGCTAAAAAAGAGAGAGCAGAATCTGATGTCACATTACAGCAGATAACCATGAAAGCCAAATACTATTGCATTCAAAAGGGTAAACTGACCTGCCATAGACCAAAGACTGCAATGTTAGCAAGGGTTATCATGCCTAGCAGCTTGCTCGAATCCGATGCAGAATTTATACGGCGACGGATGCGATCCAAAACCGGTTCGTAATCTCGTTCTAATAAAATCTGATCGTGAGGTGGTCGCTTCTTGATATCATCCCAAAATTTCTTGCTGTCAAGCCACGACCTTCCTTCTAATAAAAAATAAGATTACGGAAAATGTAGATTAAGACAGGAAATTTATGAAATAAAAAATGCAAAAACAATAATTTACACCTAGAAGGTTCTGACTGAAACGACGACATTCAGCGATGGCACAAACAGTAAAGCTGCCGAAAGTGAATGCGGCACCCCAAACCAGATGGCGCGCTACAGGATTCGTCTGTACAGGCGGCCTGCTTAGAGAATGCAAGCGCATATGAGAAGACCATGGCGATTTGGCGAACGCCTGACGAGCAGATCGCCACATAGCATATGATAATGATAATCAAGAAGACTATCAAATGATAATCATCTCCGATAGGGAGGGTTGCGCCTCACTCTCATAACACCTAATCTGTCTATTTCCCATCACTTCAGCAACGCCTTCCACAAGCGAAGGTTAATTACGTACCTAGACTAACTAACTGGCAGATAAAATATCATTAGAGAGACTTTCCTACGAAAAAGCCAACGATAACGCTCACGGGCCGTTCATGTTTGGTAGCTTTGTAACAGGTTTGAAAACTGGAAGCTGTGCTGAGGGCGGCAGCATCAGCAGCTTATTAGACAACAAACAGGCGATTGCTCTCAATTAATTCATCCATCACTATTATGATGAATAGCGAATTTTTGATGAGAGTTACCTATACTTTCTCGTTGTCTTGAACGCCATTTCGTAATCGGTTTATTTGTTCTACAACCGGTTAATATCCCTTATAGTTTTCACAAACTGTTTGAAAAATACTGATATCAAAATCTTCAATCAATGTGTCCACAGTGTCACCATCCGTCCGATTCCTCGAAAATGATGCAAATTACAAGGTAGACTTAATAATCACGTCAGAGACAAATATCATCAATACTTTCTGATTGTTCTGTTATCTAATCACATGTTGACAATTCATTCGCTTTTGGTAGCGTGACATTATAACCCGTCTGTAACCAATTGCAAACGTAGCACGTTTTTTGGTCACGATAGTTTGGATTTCACCCAGCTCTATCACTATTGTTTTTAACTTTCGACTCTATGAGAAACCGGCTAGTTCCGTTAATACAACGCTTAACAAACTGTTCTGTTTTAAATTGCAAGAGATATTAGTTGGCGTATCTGGAACAGTGAAAATGGGATGGATGGGGTTTGGGGGCCCAGGGGTATCCATCATGGGGTCATACTGCGTATATATGAAACAATGAGAATGGGATGCATGGGGTTTGGGGGTCCCGGGGTACATCATGGGGTCATAATGGTAATATCATGGAGTCGTGTTCGTGTCTTCTTCAATCTCTTCATGCTGCTTCTTGCCATCTATCTCTCCGTCTCTCTAATCATCATCTGGGTCCGACGCTGGATCTCACTCCTTCCCTTCCTGCGCTTAGTCTCATGGGCCTCAAATCCGATTTCGTCATTGGGCGGCGAATTCGTCCACCAACAAACAATCGTCGATCTTCCGCCCAGATTATTGCCTCCAACCCCAGGCGGTGTTCTCAGCCCTTACGTCCATGTCCTGGAATATCATGGCAACAGCGATCCTGCCGCTGCAGTAGTTCAATGGACGCAGCCTCTTTGTATCGAAACAGATCCGCCTCTGTGTATAGAGAGAGACCCTGACAGAGATGGAGATCACGAAACCAGCCTAGACAATGTTCTAGCGGCGCCCTTTCCAATGAATAACCAGACACAATCAGATGACTGTCTGTGGGCGGCCAGTACAGCGACAACGCCAAGCGAGACGGGCGTTCAGGAATTCAAGCCGAGGGGGATGCTGCTGGGCGATCTCAAGTGTTCATCCTCATCGTATCCTGTTAATATACGTGAACGATTTAAGAAGCAGATGTCAGCCAGCACGCCCCCAAGTCCTATTAATGACGACGACGTCCTCGATACTGCCTCTTCAAGGGATCATACAATGTTTGAAGACATTGCTGAGAAGGCGGGATCGGATGCCATCGATAAACGAGCTGCTGCTGGATATTGCTGTGACAGCGATCATGCTCTATCGGACGTAGCAATAACTTCCAGTGCAAAGTCGGCCGAGAAATTTAGTCATCAGCAGAGCGGTATATGAAATCATATTTTGTTGACGTTTGCAGTTTTTCTCATTCTTTGATTTTTTCAAAATTGCTGTATAGTGATTTGAACGTTGGACCAGGTGGCGAGAGTCGCTTTCTGCTCATATTTGGAGCTTGTTGCGGTATGACGATTTTGCTGACCGGAGCGTTAATGCTTCTTAGTCTCTACCGATTATCACGAACTCCAAATCATGTCATCCGATGCCATGCTGGCCCGATTTCTACTGCAGAACAGTAGTAATCACTCAATATGCCGCGCTCATCAGATACAGCGAGCAGCGGTTTGCCGAGTATCGTAGTCTGGCGCCTGAGACGAGGTCCCAGCTCGTGAGAAGGCGATTGCAAATATAAAACAATCTGTAAGGCGGATCTAGATCAGGGGGGTATTGTTGTTTCGGATAAACTGTCTCGATTTTCGCACCATTATCAAGTTTTCTTTTCTCCCGACTTCGACATTGCTGCTGTTTCATCAGAGCAGCAGCTGATTGGAAATTATCAGCCAATTTTCAGGCAGCCACATACGAAAGCACAATACCTGCTTCAACTTTTAGTCGCTGAGCTTTCCAGTTCCTGTAACTTACCATTGTAAAAAAATCTGGCTGGTGACGAGGATAAGGTTTGCAGTTTGTTGATAAGCAACTCGATCCTAACAATAGCGATTTTGAATCCTCGAAGAGTAAACTGTTTGCTTTCATTGCCAGATTATCAGCCACATGATCCGAATTCGCTTGAATGGGGTTGCCTGCAAAATATTCTCTCTCTCTCTCTTGCTTTCTCGTGACCGTCTTCAACCCTCTTTTTCCTTTTCTGTCAGTCTCCCTTTCATTCCCTCCCTCTGTCATTCTACGATATTCATTCGTTTGTCCGGGAGCTGATGTGTCCAAGCCCTGCCATTGCAATAATTGCTGGCAATGACTGCGTTCAGGGTAGAGAGACCACATCGGTGGCGGACGCTTCAGGGTTGTGGATTTAGTACATGTTCGTGCTGAAGCGACTGTTAATATGCAAAGAACAGTTTCATTTATTTATCTGGTCTTATTAATTTTCTTTTGTCGTCTCTACATAAAAATAACCATTTTCTGTTCATACAAGCCCGCAAGCAAGAATAAACTAAAGAGATATATACGACTATACCTTACCTGCTGCCGTTGTTCAGCATTATCTGTTAATTTGGCCATTACCTAGCCATTTTCA
>RBZT01000249.1:0-12708 GCA_003693705.1 Polymyxa betae
ACAGAATGGTGAAATTCTGCATATGATGTCATCGCAGGTTGCGTGAATGAGCTCGCTGGGATCATGGCCTGCGGAATTGCATTTCCAACATTAGGAAAAAAGGGCTGGAACGCCAACTGCCTGGGATTAGCAGTCGGGATAGCAGCGTAGACGTTAGGCGCGCGTTTTGACATTGTAATCGTGAGAAATTTAAATACATCGCCGATTATCAGAATGACAAAATTGAAACCGGCAACATTCTCTGCAACATGGGCTCAGGGTTGGCTCACTCCGAGACTGTCAGCATCAACAGTCATTTCGAGCAACTGTAAAAGTAGGTAACAGTAATGCAGTTCAACCAAGCCTCCAGCAGCAACCACTTTTAAGGGGGGGGGCAAAAAGTAAGTGATCCAAAAAGTTGTTGTTTTATTTCAACCAGTCTCTAACTTCGGAATATTCTGCGCAGCCTCCGGAGGGGTTGCGCTCCAATGAAGGAGAACAAGATTGTAACATCATAACATTCTGCGCAGCCTCCGGAGGGGTTGCGCTTCACTGAAGGAGAGCAGGTTTGTAACTTCGGAATATTCTGAGCAGCCTCCGGAAGGGCTGCGCTCCACTGAAGGAGAACGCGTCTAGCTAAAATTCGCAGTGCGCCGAGCAGGACAAAATTGAAACCGGCAACATTCTCTGCAACATGGGCTCAGGGTTGGCTCACTCCGAGACTGTCAGCATCAACAGTCATTTCGAGCAACTGTAAAAGTAGATAACAGTAATGCAGTTCAACCAAGCCTCCAGCAGCAACCACTTTTAAGGGGGGGCAAAAAGTAAGATCCAAAAAGTTGTTGTTTTATTTCAACCAGTCTCTAACTTCGGAATATTCTGCGCAGCCTCCGAAGGGGTTGCGCTTCACTGAAGGAGAGCAGGTTTGTAACTTCGGGTTATTCTGCGCAGCCTCCGGAAGGGCTGCGCTCCACTGAAGGAGAACGCGTCTAGCTAAAATTCGCAGTGCGCCGAGCAGCGGTGGGCTGCGCCCTCATATACAAATGTGCGCACCCTATTTCTCACAATTTTTGTGCTCTCTCTTTCTTTTTTCGAATACCTTACGGTACCGGTAAATTTTAGGATATACACAGCTCGGAACCCGCAGAGACATGTCAGAGTGGTCGATGGTGTCATCTATCGCGAAATTGGCAGAACATGAACCGTCATTTATCTTATTTTTCAACTAATTATGAGAAATTTCGAATAAGATCGCTACTCGAATTGATCTCTCAAGAACAAGAATGAAATCGAAGTGACGTCTCCATTAAATATTAGAATAAACATAGAAATGTTTTCTGAAAGAAAAGAGCCCATTAACGGGCAGTTTGTTATGATCCTGCAATTCCGGACACGACTGCCCAAGCGGAAGCTTTCCATAACTTTCTGAAGAATGTTTGCCAGACTGGTAAAGGAAATCGCTACATGCACAAATTTATCCGGAGTTTAATGTCAATTGAGGAAGATTACTGGATTATAGGCTCATTATATATACTAATAATTTGCTTAAATGTTCAGTTGATTAGAGAATGTTAAATAACCAAAATGCTTAATCTCTGGAGCTGCCGAGCTGGATGTAGCGGCACTGTAAAAGATTCAAGTCCGTTTTAAGAATGAGAATTGACCAAATTGAACAATTCCTTCTCTCTGCGGAAAACTATTTTTCCTGATTAGCAATGTCTCGTCCGAGTTGAACAATCATGTTGTATCGGATCAAAAATCTACTACGGACGTAGTTTGTGCATGACTCGATTGTTCTCCGTTAGACAATGAAGAAGACAATCAAGGAAGTTGAAATCGACGAATGGGACATTCAACCATGTAATAAATTCGAAATCTACTTCAATCGAAGAGAAATATGTCATTCGACTTCTCTGAAATTACTTACCGTATTGAGTATACGTATTTTAATATTTAACATACTGAGCGGACGCAGAAATACAAGTTTTTGCGAGAAAGGACCAGAAGCAAAGGGGAAAGAGAGAGCGCACTTTTTTGTATGACGGGCGCAGCCCACCGCTGCTCGGCGCACTGCGAATTTTAGCAAGACGCAAGGAGAACACCCTGCGACTGAGTAGGAACCTTGTTCCACTGGAACATTCCGGGCTCGCATTTCGGAGATCTTTGAACAAACCAAAGAAACCGAATTCCAATCGGATTGTTTGTCTATCAACGCAACTTGCTGAGTATAATGGCGAACACGACACTGAGTCCTAAGCAGCAGATCCCAGCCGATTCGAGCTCGGATGCGTTGCGGCCCCGTCCCCACTTACAGTTTTGTCATGTGATTTTCTACGAAGCGAATTCTGCTGTTGAATGATTTCAAATATGAACAATAATTCTCACAACAATCACGTTCTCGGACGAAAAATTTTCGGTGAAAGTGGCGCTGCCTCTCGCATATACGGATTGGTACAGTGGCTACCATGAAATATGCATATTCTCATATCAATAGAAGCATTTGAATCTCAGGTTTGGTCGAGTGAATAATTCTTGCTTAGGGTGAGGACATAACGGTGAGCAGGCGCGAACTCTTTTCGCAAAATCTATCAATGTTATCAAACAAAAGGGAAAATAATTGATGTTATTATACCTGATTTTGGCAGAAGTCAATAAAGCTCAGTAACCATCTCAGTTCGCTTGTTCAATATCCGTTCGATTGTTCATGTAGCCTGATATTTGTGACTCAATATCGCCTCGGAGACTTGCATCAGTTAAAGCCTGTTACGCCTTTCTCAGTTCATTATTGGCCTACTTCTTATCGTCGTCGATCGATCCGATCTTCATCTCCAGCTCAACGACATTGCGGGAGAGAGAATGTGAACACTTCGTTCCCATTCATCAGCTGTCAGCTGTATCATCAACACATACCATCATACTGTACAACAGTCTGATTTAAACGTATCGGCGAATTTCCAGAACATTTTGTGGTTTACATGAAGATAAGATGAAGCATGCGAAGAATCCATAATATCGCATCGAAGTATTTCCCAAGACGAATCGCTGCGATTTCGGTTATGAGCACGCAGGCGGTTCCATCTCAAAGAAACGGCGTTGTCTGGAATCGGTGGCCAATCTATCATTGTTTGAAATGGTGTCCACCTCAAAAGGAAGCATCGATTAGAATCTTTGTGTGCGTTCTCATACACCGATTATGGGTGACGATTAAGCTCATTGGCTCCAGCTTCATTGCCACACAATCTTGATTCCACATCCTTCAACAAGCATGATTTACGCTCCGATTTTTTATGGATTTTAATGTCCTTACCTCAATCAAGCAATTCGGGCGATTCTTTATCGTTTTGCATCAAATCCGATGGTTTTGTATAGTTTCTGTGTTTCGATTATAATGTCGGCATTGTATCCTCCGTTTCCAGATATTTCAGATGAATTCGGGCTGTTGTATATCCAGCCGGTTGAGTAATGCATGGCGGCTGTGTATCGGAATATTGATAGCTTGTTTCAGCATTGACAGTTATAATCCGTTTTTCAGCGGAATTCGGTCTGCAGAGTTTGAAAATTTGCTTTGCTTAACGTTGCTTTTTAGAATAGTGTCTTTGTCAGCTTTCTTCAATCTCAGAGTAGAATACGAAATCAATGGGTCATGGTGGATTTCGACATCTATTAAGGCAGCGTTCTTCGCAAGACTGCTAACCTGGGCGCATTCCGGGATTTCTTTTGCATGGCTGCTCGTGAGAATATGCAGATCAACCGAATTTTCTGCTTTTCAGATTGGCTAATTTCTCTGCAGCGTTTCGCACTACCGAAGATGTGATATTTCTATGGGACAATATTACAGGCAGTCTGTGAGCTGGATATTTCGCTCCGATGGTTTTGAGAGAGAGAACAGCCTCTATTCCCGATGATCTCAGTCTCGTAACTAAACGCTGTATGGATTCGGAGTTCAAGAAATTGTGCTGTGAGGGTCTTGATCCGCTGTGTCATCTTCTAGCTTAAGAGTTATATTGTACCGATAGGCTGCCCTCTGTCCTTTTTGAAAGATCCGGGTGTTCAAAACTCAACTGATTAATTTGATGTTTAGCAATGGCTTCTTCACGATTGCAAATATGAAAGTTTCATTCCGAAATCGCTTCAGCTGAATCGGTCTGTATAATCTCCTGCGGATGGGATTCTTATATCGTTATTCTTGGGATAATGGGGTCCAACCATCAGAATGACACAACGAATTGTTCCATCTTGTGTAATCAATGCACACAATACAAAGAGATTTCGAAACTGGTTAAATAGAGCATAATGTTGATCACAGATCTTCAACTTCTTAGAGTCATCACATAATGAACTTATTCATACATTTTGAGATCAAACTGTCAGTTGAGAATATATTTTTCGCAACAAAGTTCTAGGCAAATTGTTTACACACACAGATCAAATATAACAAAATACATCCAAATGTTATCTCAGTTTGTATTGCATAATCAACGGAAACGAAGCAATTTTCAAGAAGGACCAAAAACTGGATCTGATGACCTCAAGTCTGATATTCTTAGGGAGCAAATGCAGTGCGGATATCAAGCTGTGATACTGGGCGCTTTTGTGTATGGATGTTGTTATTGGCCAAGGCCCCAACCGATATCTTCGATGCAAACTCGCCCATCGTACAGCGCGTAACGCTCATCAGCGTGATACAGATCACCATCAACATCACTCGGACTTGCAAAACGCTGAGCATCAGAGCCAAGTTTACCATTCGCTCCATAATGTCCAGATGCAGATCCAGGAATGGCTTTGATAGAAGCCAAAGAAAATTTATCAGAGAATTCTTCTTGGTAGATGACAAACAGATAACAACGATCTGATTTCATTCAAGGCAGAGGTTAAGAATTTAAGGGATTCAATGACTAAAAAAAAACCACAATGACAAAAAAAACACATTTTTTCATAAAAAACGTATCTTCAACTGTCGGCGGGGTTTGACCAGTTCCATTTTTGTAGTAATGATGGAGCAGTACGGCGGCGGGGATTCTGACAGTGTTCATGGGTGTCGAACAGCTCTCATTTGGCCATCAATCTCTTTAGCATCCGCCATAGTACCCTGTCCGCTTTCCGGGTCTTGTCCTGGGTGGTATCGTTATCGACCTTCGTCCATGTTTACGCTACCATACAGCTCGCTGACAGGCTCCATCGTATGACGCTGTGAATTGGTAGCCCCTATTACAGGCCGTTACAGATTGAATGGGTGGAATCCACCAAATTGACAATATGAAGCCGGTTCCATTCTAGACCGTGTCGGTAACGTACGAATCGGGTTTTGACAGTCATAGTGGTAACGAATATGTCGATCTATTGGACAGATGATGACCAGCAGACCGCACCAGACCTCGCATGGCTCGAGGCACTACGTGATTCCGATGATGAGAGATGTTGTATCTTCAGCAGTTATGTTACATGAATCAACAGATCAGGATCTCTAAGTTAATCAGCACACTAAAGGGGAACTAAAAGATGGTTTCATCATTTCCCAATGAACAATGATTACAACGTTCTTGATCCTGTGGAATAGTAACGTAACAGCAATGGAATAGGATAGATACGAATTTATACAACAGATAGCGCTGGTATAAAACTGTCACATGCCTGAACTGATGAGCTCTTCTCTTCGACCTAAATAAATAATGTTTAACAATTAAAGCCTCTTGAAAAAAAGAAATGTAAAAAAACTCAGGAAAGAAGAAAAAATGAAAACAAAAAACAGTACTGTACGCACAATTAAAGAGGAGTTGGCGGCTGCGAGGTTGGCAGCAAGTTCAGTACCATAGCGACAAATGCGATCCAGAGCACGGCGTTTCTCACTGTCATCCAGCTGCGGACAATCCAGGATCGCGGCGGACAGCGCCGCCAGATCCAGCCCCTTGAACAGCGTCTCTTTCGACACCTGCCACGCATTCGCCGCCAAATCACCCACAATCACCGCGCCCATCACCGACGCATCGTCCAGATGGGCCAGTGCGACCCGCAGGAATCGTTCACGGCCATGCACGACCACGCCCTCGGCGTGATGCTCTCGGAACAGGCGCAGCCAACGCCGTAACGGCTGGCTGCGGAATGCGTGCAGGTACCCGCCGGTCGTGGTCCGGTACGCCACGTTCGCCAGCAGGTCCTCGTCGATATCGGAGGCGCTGTCAATACAGTTAGGGTAAAACCCTAGAAACGTTACACGAATGATACCAAAGTAGCAGAGTGAAGATGTGATCGGTCACGGAGTTGTTGGCGAGATTGCGCATCAAAACACGGAGTGTGTCAGTGGAGAATAAGCCCGGACGGTATTGCGCCAGTTGCAGGATGATGTCGGAGAGGTCGCGACGCGAGATCTGCATCTTGTGTTTTTTACGGGCTTGGTATATGTTAGAGAGAATCATGAGAGCAACGTCTGCGCAGCGGTCTCCGTGCGCACCCTCCAGACTTCAAGCACCGCCATCAGCAAACGATGCGTGAAACCCATCACAGAAAATTTCAAGAATTGAATAAAAAAAGCACAATATTGCGCTAAGTTTGATAAAATTGTCGACAAAAAAAGAAAAAAAAAGTGAAAATTTTGCCGTCATACTTGGATTGTTTCGTAATGTGGCGTAGAATGGAGTCCAAAGCGAAAGCGTAATGAATTGGCATATTGCAATCAAGGCGTAGTTCGGGTTGTTCATTGAACAAGTTCAGGATATCGTTGACTTCCTTGTCGTCGTCGTCGAGAGGATCGTCCGACGAGATTCCGTCTTTGATCGCCATGATCATGAGCGGGACCTTGGCCAACTGATCCGCCCAATACTCGTCACGAACGGATTCCGAACAGCTACAAACAATCAACGATTCATATTAAACATTACAAAAATTACAGAAAAACACAATCGACCAGATTGAAAAAAAAACTTGGAGTTGAAAAAAGAAAAAAATGTGATAAAGTTACATTTTGTCGATGGCATCGATCGTCATAATGCCACCGTCGGTAATATCGAGGTATTCGTAAGAGAGCGGAACGACGTCCGGGGAAATGATCTCGATGTGATCCACGACGAACTGCATCACGGTTTCGGCGTCGGAAACGCACTTGTCGATCAGGGTCTCGAGAAAATTCACCAGACGCGTTTCCTGCTGGTACCTGGACCCATAATTCAGACACGGGGCCAGTACGAACGACTCCGAAACCTTCGGCTTTGAAAATTGACCGAAACGAATGAATGGAGAGAGAGTTTTTTAAAGAATGCAGAAAACTTTCAACAAAAATGAAGGTTTTATGGTTTGTTCACTTACGGAAGCAATAGCAGATGCAGGAACGCGATCTCTGTTCGATTGAGCACGACGTTTTTGAGTACCAAACTCCGTCCGAGGTCCAACAGCTCGGTCCAGGCCATGCTCGGATCCGTCACCGAGATCCCATCCAGAGTGCGACGCTGTCCGCGACGGCACAGCACCAATCGACCGAACCTCAACACGCCGACCACCGTATCCCGATCGGCGTTGTACGGGACCGTGGTCACGGCCTGCTCCAGAGCCAGCGAGAACACGTCCCGATGCGACATAGTCGCAGACGCATGCAGACTCTGTCGTACTAGCCCAACGATCAAGCGCCACGACGTCATAATCTGACTGTAAATGGAGTCGGTAAAAGTGTAATAAAAAGCTTTGTTAAGTAAAAACAATTTAATATCGAGAAGATTTCGGATTTTTGTTCGAAGAGTGAAAGTATTGAGAAACGAACAGTCATAAATAATAATGAAAACCTTTTACAGGAACGTTTCCATAGTTGTAAATAAAAAGTTGAAAAACATCGCAAAATGAAGGAAACGAAAACGGAATTGAAGTCTTCAAGGGTTTTAGGGGTTGGAGAGCGCACCATTGTTGGACGATATAGGACGCAACCGGCAGGCCGGAATCGAAGGCGTCGGCAATCAGTCGTACGGGCGTCGGGGCCGTCGCCACCAGCGCATCAAGGTCGGCGACGGCGTCCATCAGGACATCGAGATCGGCGACGGCCGGGCGGTCCTGTACGATGCGAACGAGGTGGTAGGTGCCGACGGCCAGGCCCAGGGCAAGTAGGACGACGAACGGGGAGACGCGCTGCATCGGCTGAGATGAAAGGGCGCTGATTGAAGAATGAAGAGAGCGGCGGGCGGATGGCGCCAGTGTGGCGATCCCATCGGCGAATCTGTCACGGACCACCGATCGATGCGCGCATTGGTCACGGTCGCGGCCTTCCCATTGATTCCATCGATTAGTCCGACGGGTTCGCTCTTCGAGATTGTCCTTTGTACAGCTATCAGCCCTTCTCTGCATTAGAGAGAGAGAGAGGGAGAGAGATCATCAGGAATTACGTTACAATGCCACTACAGACTACAGATTGAAACGTTTCTGAGAAAGTTCCAGCACCTGACTATGTTCCGTTTGTTTTTGGCATTTCTCCTGGGTTCGCCTTGGGGCGTCGTCGCTATTTCGTAGCTATGCCACCGAGGCCAAACAACCAGCACGGCAGGCTAAGTCGGTGCCACCTGCTGGCGATCCCTGCGTCATCAGTCTCTCTTATCATGTGTGAGAACCTTCATAGTGGAGCGGATTTCAAGAAATGATCGACGTTTTCACCACTTTAATAGACAGTTTTTGTATCGTAACACCTCTCTTCATCTTGGTCTGATTTAGCACTTTGAGGGAAACATCCGCACTGATGAAATTGTCGTCGGCTGGGCCATGATTTCCGGTTGACTTTTTCCGATAAAGACTGACAATCTCCTTTTTCGAGCTATTGCAGCAAATCACAGAAAAATATCTCTTCCGTTACCGCCCTGTGTTTCAGCTCTTTGCGCAAACACGACAAGTCTCGTCAGCTGGCTGTTTACGAGGCGGATGTTCATATCGTTAGCGGAATCCATCCTTAACCCCGGAATGGTCCTTAACAATTTACAATGAGTGTTTGGGTCTCAGATCTCCGCTACTCCGTCGTATCAATTCTACAGCACTCGTAGACCGAAGCTAGCGAGTAAGCTGTGTCGTTACAAGTGCTGTTTAGGACTCGTTGACAGTTCGTTCTGCGCTTGAAGGATGCTGCAATGTGATGGACTTCATAGTTGCCCAGAGGACAATTTCGAATGAACGTTGTGCTCGTAGCACAATTGCTAATTTTATCTGTTCCATAATAACTGGTTCCAAAACGATTTCGGAATTCAGGAAGATACTAGAAAAGTGGCCAACATGTTTCCTGATAAGCAAATATATACTTTTTAGAAAAACAGCAATCAATCGCGCAGTTCAAGAGCATCAGAGAACGGAAACTGATTGTTGTGTATTCGTGATTCGTTTAGGGTTGTGGGTTAGGGTATCAACTATCACAGATGAAGAAGATAAATCCAGATCGAAATTTCCAATTGCATCGAGCCGGTCGAATTCACGCTCAGCATGTGAAGCGTTCAACCTGCTGTTACCACAGGCCCCGCAAGCCCAGCCAGATTCGTTACCATCATTGCATTGCTGTATCATGCTGGCTGTCACCGAAACAGGCCGGAACAGTCTGACCCAGGATCAAGATCTAGCAGAGCACCTGGCCTCATCACGACAGTTGTAGATCGGACTGCAGCGGCTGTTTCAGGGGTCGTATCGAGGCTTCTGGAATGTTACATGACTCAGCTTTATGTAACGATTTAAGCATGATGAGCACAAACAGAAGCGATCGTTAAACAGATTGAGTAGCTCCTTCATTCGTCTCGTAACCACCTGAGCTGGCTCCTTCATCTGCAAAGTTCTACAATTAGATGGTCTTGGTGACTATATCTGCAATATTGTCATTTGTAGATATTTTCAATGGTTTTTGTGTCTCCAAATTGGACACTATTTCGAACGGAGAATTTGTGACATTGATATTTTTGACGTGTTGGTCTTCATTTTGGCCATCAGATATTGCGGCCGGTTTTATCACAAGAGAGAGCTGCTGGCTGTCTCATTCAAAGCCCAATTCGTTTCCGTTGCGACCGACTTTGCCACTGTTCTGGCTTTGCATGAGAGAGGTGTACAGCTCTGTGTGCTGGCTCCATGACGATTGCGTGTTTTATTAAGTAACCCTGCTTATGCGGAGATCGATCTGAAGCTATCCAGATTTCCAGCACTCTCTGAATCTGTATCTGTGGTCAATCTCCGCTATGACAAAAAAGCAATCCGTAGTCTAGCGTCTCTGCTCCATTTTGTTGATATTGTAGAGTTGCTTGTCATACCGGCCCCTGAACCTTTCCGGAAACGTATCAGTCCATGAGTTGCTGAAAGTCTCTAATCTTGATTGGGGAATTTCACGGCAAAACTTCCTCATCGTACTGACATTTGATTAATGCCATGTGCTGAGGAAGTAGAGGCCGGGTCCGACACAGGATCGCGATCCCGTGCCTGGAAACATCACTTTTGTGGCAGACAAAATCAGAATCTTCCAGGCTTGATGAAACGATAACGTATCTACTGACAGAATGTCTTCTAACATTCTGTCTTAAACGCAAATGGAATTATAATTATGAGGCAAGAGAATGACGGGATTTTCAAAGCCAAGAGAGCCCATGAGAGCATATGTTAGATGGAGTCTAATTTCATGTCTGATTTATTATGGCACAAAATCACACTGAGTCTGGGAGCTCCAACAGTAACAGCTTCTGTCTTTCGGCCTAGCAAAACTGTAACAGGGTTTAGGCTTGATGGGAGTCAGATCTATAGATTGTGGAATAATCAGGAAATCGCCATCATCAAGTGCCCATCCGTATATACAAAATGCTCCTCCTGGCGTACAGAATCTGCTTCCATAAAGTTTAGGCAAGTGATTATTACAGAAAGGATCCATTTGTAGCCCAAAATTCGACATCATCTGCAAAGACGCTGTTTAAAGCTTTCCAAGGAGCAGTGTAGGAGAAGACTTCTTGCAGATAGAAATCTGATTTACTCATTTATTGATTAAACACTCTTGTTACATTTAGTGCAGATTGAGCAGGACATTTTCCAGTATGTCCAGGACAATATTTCTTTTGGAATTGATAATGTTCTACATACTGTCCAAATATATGAGAGAAATAATTGACGTCATTATTACAATGATATTGAAGACAGTAGAGAACTGGATATAGAGAACCTGTCAGGTAATCACTCAGATCAGATGAATAATTCAATTTCTGCTTTCTCAGGTAATTATACATTCGCTGAAGACACTCCAGCACGAGCTTCTGTGATATAATCAGATTAATACAGAAAAATTTCAAATTAGTAATACCGTCTGCAATCCTTTCATAGAATATTTCAATTGACAACGATAAAGACCATCATTATTAAGAACTAGTTGTGATATAATGGAGTATTTCTTATCGTCACTGACAATGAGATTCTCAAATCCGCACGGTTTAGTCTGGATATTGTGCCTAGAACAAAGCTTGTAGAAGTGACTATGCCGAAACGGATTTCCCCATCGAGATTGAAAGATCCGAAGATCATTCTGACAGCATCTGCTAAGACATGAAAGCACTGGGAAACATGTTCGCAGCAGCCAATCACTACAGCGATCACGTTTCATGTTCAGTTTCGGGTCGGTGATCTTGGCCCGAACTATTCTTAGACATAAACTGGCCACCAATATCAACTTCTCTAATGTCGTATCAGAAGTCGCAATTTCCGAGATTTCGGTCAATATGATATGATCATCGAGAACTTTGATAATTTTCGGGTCATTTTCAAACAAATGTCTGCCCGTTGATGGGAACGACATGTTTTTAGCGGTCAAAAGAGTTTCCTCGTCATCATCAGGCCGCTTTTTCTGTATGACAGATTCAGGGTGAGATTCCGCATTCAATATGAATAAAGCTCACCAAGAAAGCACACAGAGTAGTATAGTCTTCGACGATCTCAACATCAAAATCGAACAATTTCAGAAAGTCAGGTGAAACGTTAAGCAGTGGCCGAATGCGATTCATTGGTGGTGCCCCGAGATCGATCCGTTTTGAAGATGGATTTTTGTCACTCTGTAGATCAGGAAGGCCAATAGAGATGAACGAATTATCTCGGATCTGATTCATAGACGGATTTGGTCGGCATCCATCTCCGGAACATCTTCCAACGAGGATCCAATGAGGGAATGGATTCCCACAGATTATCTGAAACATTCGGAGATCTTTCTGACAGCAATGCATAACACATCTCAATACAGGATGACAGATATCATACATCTGATACTATAATCTCCAATCAACCTTGTCCCAAGACCATTCATAATTCCGAGAGGCCCAGATCAATTTCCGATACAGATTCGTAATCAGAAGCAGCTTCTGTAATGCGCTCTGAGCAGAGCTGATTTGAGCGATTTCGCTCACATCCAGATCATGACCTTCCACATGGATAACGAATGGAGAGTTGCTCTTGTAGCATTGACCTGTATCACCATCGGAGTTTGAAGACAGAAATTGAAGTTCCTGATCATTGGGCTCTTTGATCTAATTCACACTCAAAAAACAGCAGGACAGAAATGCTTCTCAGAATTGTCATGAATCTGCGCTACTTTCTACATTTTTTGCGCTTAGTTAGGAAACTGCGCACAAAACCCCGTAATCTGAACTATCTATGACTGACTGGCCCAGAATGCACAATCAACGATTCATCAGTTTTTGACTGTAATGCCAGCCGTCTTTGACTCTGTCCAAGTCGTCGTCGACCCTGTCCAAGTCGCCTTGTCCA
>RBZT01000247.1:0-35615 GCA_003693705.1 Polymyxa betae
GAGTCAGGGCACAAGGTAGTTCCGCAGTCCGTGACGCAACTTCCGGACCTGATCACTTCCGACGGAATGTCCAAGAGTCTGCCCACAGTCTTCTTAGCGCAGTCGCGCACTTATTGCGACTAGCGGAGAAAATATAGATTGATACACATCAAAATCATGGACCAAATGTGAAATTCGGTCCCGAGGGGTGAATCCATCCTCATTCGTAAATTGGAGACGACAGTCTCACGAATTCGATGAACAGAAGAAGCATCAGCCTCTAAATATTCATCAAATACATGTTCCAGCATCTGGTCCGTGACACTGTTGCGAGTTGTGCCTTCAGGAAGTTTGTGAGAATGATGGTTCTCCAAAAAGTTCATCAAGCTATCGTCAATCATATACTTGATCGCCACTGGGAAAGCCGTAGCACCAGCTCCTCGTCTATGAGCATCCAGAAGAATGTCGCGATATCGACGAACTTGTTTTTAAATTCAATAATAGATTTGCGATCCATTTTCATCAACAGAGGAGGTTGCATCGGATGAAACATAACTGCAGTACTCACTGCTGATGATGTAGTTGATGACTGCATGCGAGCGTTATCACCGTACTGACCCAAATTCTCCTCGTCAAAATCCATGCGGTCACTGTCTCGAGTGTTCCCATCCCTCTGAGTATTCAACCGATTTCCCACTCGGTTTAACACTTCTGTAAGAGCTTCCACCGCCGCAGATGCTGCTAATGATGTCATAGTATAGCCTTTTTTTAACTACAAAATTTAATTTCTGTGTCAGATGTCAACGATACGTTGTTTCCAGGCAGATTAGAATAATGTATTCATTAGTAGGAATAAAGAACATCAAGCTTGGACCCGATTACCGATCTCCATAAGTAGGTCCCGTTCCGATCATTCATATAGTCCGTCACCACAGAATGGCCGTAAGCTGCTATCCACCACACTATCGGACAAACGCAATAACGTTTTCTGCGTACGCACTTTTGTATTTAGTTTGCAACAACCCGGTCAGATTATGACAGTTAAGATGTCCGCGACGGTACTCCCAAGACTTTTAGAAAATGGATATGGATGATGAAAAAAACCAATTTGGAATTAGTATGGCCTATATTATTTTTTTTTCAAATTATTTGTGATTGCCTATCTTGAGTTCTGATACCTTGCCTCAGATAAAGCCTGAGGAAAGGTGGGACGGTTGGCAAGTCCTAGATCCTTCCATGACGATTGACGGCGTTGACTGTTATCGCACAGAACAGAGGCCCTTGGATAGAGCATATTTCTCCCACAAACTGAATCACTCTGGTTTACGATACTTAATTGCTTTATCCATGGGTCCTAGCAGAAAAAAAATTGTTTGGTGGGGCGGGGGTGTCCCTTGCGGCGCAAACCCCGACTTAAAACTGGCCCGCGAGATCTTTATCCAGGTGCTGGACCCAGGAGAAAGAGCTCTTGCTGATTTAGGATTTCAAAATGCACGTTTCTTCAAAAGTCCAATCCCTCTTGCTGCCAATGATTGGGATAAGTGAGTTTAATATGCAGCACAAAGCAGAAATGGCCTGCCATAAAACAATCAATAAGCGCATTAAACAGTTTGCGATCCTTGGCGACTTCCGACATGTGGAGGATGCTAAGCACAAGCTAGTCTTTGCTGCAATCGTTAACATTACTCAGTTGTGCCTGGAGGACGAACCTCTGTTCAAATCGCATTTCTAATTAAATACAGCCTGCCTAGCTTTTAAATGTAATAAAGGAGGTAAATATAGTCTGCACAGAAAAAAATTACCATAAATGATTTTTTATGTGTGTAAAGTAAACTATAGCTCAGTATTTATGACACGCAAATTCGTATTGTGTTTACTTAAAGCATCTTCCTTGTTCATAACAATATGCAGGAAATGCAGGAGAAACCCCAACCTCGCTCAACCGCCGAAAGTGACTACGAAAACAATAAAAAGGGCCACACGAACAGCTGCAAAATCCACCCCAGCTGTCATGATACTGCAGGCGCAGCCTGTGTAGTTTCTTGTTTCTGTAACTGCATTCGAAATAAAGTATCGTTGCATGGTCAACTGAGGATAGCTCAGTTCGATCAACGCCGTTTTTAAATCAACAACTCAGTTCTCCTTCGTCGTAGCTCTTGCTTCCTTTGTTCCTGTCTTCGTCCTGTTTCTCATACTCTAACGCTATTGTTCTTATATTCTTAGTTTATTCTACGTGTATCGGTTTCGTAACCAATTAAGCAATCTAAGCGCTTAGATTGCTTATAAGCTGGTTCCCAGGAGCCGGAACACATTTTTGTATCGGTGTGGGAACCAACTAAGCAATCTAAGCGCTTAGATTGCTTAGTTGGTTACGAAACCGATACATACGTTGATTCGTAACACCAGCCAGGGCTTAAAATTTCTTCAAAAAGAATGGAATTTCTCTTAGTATTCCTAAACCAACAAGCAGACTCGCAAGGATTTCGCTTCCGTCGATGCGAAAAAGATGGAGCACGAATTGACTCTGCAACATAAGGGCCCATTTGGATGCCACGGAATTTCAAATCCGGTTTTTCCGCAAACTAGTTTTTCCTAATGATAAAACCGGTTTGCGCAAAATACGGGTTTACGTAGGTTATGTCACACCAAACGATCATGAGTTCCTCTGATGATGACGAATACGATTCTCTTCAGCGAAGAAATCGAGCTGCGGCATGCCTCGTAGGAGAGTGGTATGTCCAATCTTACTGTCTCAAGGAGCCATGTCGAACATCGGGGCTCCAAGGAGCCGAATGGGTGATAGAATTAATGAGCGGTAACCCAGTTCGTATATACGAGACCCTTCGCATGAGTACACCCATTTTTAACAAGCTCAAGCGTGAGCTCGTGATATCGGGAGGTTTGCAGAGTACACGCAATATGGATGTCGATGAGATGTTTGCAATTTTTCTCTTTATTGTGTCCCACAGCTCTAAAAATAGGGATGCTCAAGAACGTTTCGAAAGGAGCGGAGAAACTATCAGTAGGAATGTCAATTTTTGGTTATCTATATGGCCAATAAATTCCCATATTTATTAATATATGCAACAGGGTACTCCATCGGGTTACTGATGCAATTTTCTCACTGGCAGAAAAATATATCAGATTGCCTAGGCAAGACGAATTATTGCCAGTTATTTGAGATAACCCGAAATTCTTTCCTTTTTTTAAGACTGCCGGATGGCCCTGGATGGGACTCACATTCCAGCGTTTGTTCCATCCAGTCCAGCACATCCTTATAGGAATAGGAAGGGATTCTTGAGCCAGAACGTCCTGGCTGCTTGCTCTTTTGATTTATTGTTCACCTATGTATGTGCTGGCCGGCCGAATGGGAAGGATCTGCCGCAGATAGCTCTATTCTATCCGACGCCTACACGAAAAGACTTACAGTTCCTGAAGGAAAATACGACCTGGGCGATGCAGGGTTTGGCTTAGCAACGAAGCAAGTAGCTTCGCTGTCAAGTAACTCCCTATCGAGGCGTACGATATCACTTAAGGGAATGGAAGCAAGGCAAAAGCAAGTAGGTTACCGAGCGGCGGGCAGCGTTCTGCCTCACACTCCCAAACAGCTGATTGTATATAGACCGCAAGATTATACAGAGCTCTTCAGTCTTCGACATTCGCAAGCAAGAAATGCCATTGAGCGTATTTTTGGCATTCTTAAAAAGAGATTTCCAATTGTCGTGCAGGCACCAGAATTTTCGCTGCAGATGCAGTCGAAATCGGTAATTGCATGCTGCGTCCTGCATAATTTCGTAAGAATTTCCAGAGGTATTGGGGAATACTTCGAAGACCTGGTATCACACGTACAGTTTCAATAATAGTCAATTTACCTCAATCAATAGGCTAAAACCGACAATCTTGAAACTGATACAGCCGTCGGCGAACCCTCCAGCCGTTTTGATGAACCTACACAAGCGAAAGATTTCAGAGACAGGATTGCAAAGGAGATGTGGCTGCAATACGAAGCTGCGCAGTCAAAACAAACGTTAGTTCATTGTAGGATACTGAATGTAAATTTAGATGCAGCTGATATCAGCTCCGATCTCACTGTAAAGCCAGAAAGCCAGTAGCATCAGCGATGCGGCTAGCGCTTCGCTCTCTTCCTCTGCGGGGTCAGATTTTGACCTGGGAAATAGGCTTCATCTTAGGGTCGCTCGTCCTCAACGTGTGATGGAATAGCCAAGCACGATTGCTCGATCGCCGGTGATCGTTTTTATGTCAGTAAAAATATTAGATTCAAATATTGCTGAGGTCATCCCCGATCTCACTCATCAGCCACAACTTCCGACAACGATTGGCCGGCATCGCGACGAACACTGCTGCCTTCGCTTTATCGGTCATCAGGCTGTATGCCTTCACAGTCTGCATATCTGTTAAACAATCGCTGTATTGCTGGGTCAAGAGTTGGATAGCTCTCTCGTGAACGGTAGGAGCCATCGCTGTTGAAAGATTATTAATCGCGTTAGCGATTCGGCTGGCTCAAGATGGCCGGTCACGGGCAGCTGGTTTCAAAGTCTGTGGAGAAGGCGATGGAATTTCCCGACACTGCTGTTGGTGGGAGATTTTCGCCTTTTTCGAAATCGATGCTGTGAGATGGGCATCCACCTTAACAGCGGCGTGAATATCGGCTGCAGGTGTTACCGGAGCCTTGTTTTGGCCAAGGCATATCCGTTTTGCCGGCGTTCGTGCCTGACAAAGCGATACCGAACTCTCGTCATCGTCGTCAGACTCTGACGATTGGGCTCCATTGTTAAAGGCACTATCAATAATGTCATCAATTTCCTCTCGCGATCGCCCATCATTTGACACAGGTGGAGATGCAAGTGGAAATCCTAAGCTAACTGATGATACAGCACGGGAGCCTGTCGCCAAGTTGTCACTGAACAGAGCATTAAGCTCATCATACAACGGTAACGTGAAGTATCGATATTGTTTCGCCTTCGGATGGCTCTATTCAACTTGTTGAAGGCAAACGCGATTTTATAGGGTAAATATACCAGACCTCGACGTAATCATTCCAGACTTTAGCTTCGGCTATAGGTAAGTTTCTAACGGTATCCCATCCCCAGCCCGAATTCTCTTTGAGCAGTTGAAAGATAGTGTACGAAGCTTTCAGCTGACACACATGCCAATTAGTTACTTCCAAACTTTCATAGTTTATCTATTGGAAATACCTGGTTATTACGTGTTTTCAACTGTTCACGATCATAGCTTAAACTATATTTGATATTAAACTGAGAGGTCACCTCTGTCCATGCCTCTTTTTTAAAGCCACTATCTGCCTTCTTGCCTTGATTCGCTTGGTTTTGAAGCAAGGAAATAAGCAGAGAGTCCCTTTCTTGGTCCCAAAGACCCAAACATCCCGGGAAGTTTTGGCCTCGGTTTTCGTTTTCATGATTGCTGAAACGGAGACAAAATTGAGAGAAATAAGGAGCTCGGAAATCGGATTTGCGTGGGAAATCCTGGTCGGAATAGAACTTTGAAAATCCCGATTCCGCTCTCGAAATCGGGATTTTCAAAATCGGTTTCTCGGCAGCCAAACGTGTCATTTCTACACCAAATCCCGATTTCACGCAAAATCCGTCCTCGGAATCTGGATTTTGCGTGGCTTCCAAACGCGCCCTAAACATGATATTGAGTACGACGGAAGCTGGAAGAGCAAAGTAGTGCACACAACCAGCTGCTCGCTACAAAAGTGGCAAAAGCCAACCTCGTTGCTAGTTTAATGGCGACATGTGCTACAATAGAACAAATCTAGCAAGCCTTACAGCTTGCATTCGACAACTAGCGTGTAAAGTGTAAACATTAAATAATAAAATCGTACTCATTTTGGACAATTCGAACTGGACGCGGAAGAGCGTCCGAGACGACGTCCGAATCAAGCTGGCTTCAGAAACGTCACTGGACTGTTCATTAGAAGCGTGTTGTTGATTATCCTGGCTGCGAGTGAAAACCATACATGGATAGTTCGATGAAACTGCTAAGAATTGATGTAACAATTGGTGCTGAAAGTCAACAGCAAATAATTACAAAGAGACAGAAACAAGATTCAATAAAAAACGGGAGTTGATCGAGCAGAGAACTATTCTCAGTTCGATCTGCAATTCAAATCCGTATAGAACTGTGTGACAATTCTATACGAGTGAGTTGCAATTGACCAATGAGGAAGTATTTGTAGGAGATGGACAGGTCTAATTCATTCAATCATATCACCCTTAATTAACTAGATCGCCTTCATTTTGGATTCTATCGCTGGTGCCTCCATTGCAACGAATGAATAATGACAAGGTCCTGTTGATTAGCACAGGACAAAGCTTTTCAGCATTCCAAAGACCCTCTCGATCATATTGTGTACGTTTGCATGCCTGACCTTCAATAACGTACTTTCGATTCTCTCTGGCCTACAGTGCGGGAAGTCTTAAACCGACAACTTTTGTATGGGAGTTCTTGGGTGTTTATTGGGGCCTCCGGACTAGGTCCGGAACAAAAACCATGCTCATAAATCGAATGATCTCATCGTTTAGAAAAGATCTATGAAGAAATTTTTGAAAAATTGTAAATTCCTGAGTCTATAATGCGGACTTTATTTGTATGAGAATCAGTAGTCATGAGACTTGTATGGGCAAAACACGTTGTTAAACAGCGCAGCCCTACGCGGAGCCTCTGCGGAGCCTCGGCGCAACCCTCTCCATTTCCAGTGTGCATCTGATTCAAATTCCCCGACCATTTCAGCGAGACTATTCTTGGAAGACGTTGCAAACAACCGTTCCTTTAGAATTGAATTCGGTGCCGTTATCTACTATCTGCCGATTTGCACGCAAAAGTGAGCGCTACATGGACGCTTATCGTTTAAAAAGAAGGGAACGTGAGGTTAACACCAGCGCAGGTTGAAATATGCAGTGAAGAAGTACCGATCCCATCGGCGGATCCTCGAGAAAATTCTAGAACTCTAAGAATTTGCGGCGCGGCCTCTTGTTTCGAGATAGATTTGAGACAAATTGTCGGTTTAAGACTTCCCGCACTGTATCCGCGTTTTAAATTAATGGTTGGTCCGGTGGAATTATTGAATTACTTGGCAGAACCCTGCTGATATTCTTTTAATTGATATCGTGTTCCTCTACAATACGTCAGCAAGTCAGTCGTTAAACTAAATCCAGCATCGTTCAGATCAAACTTTCCTATTGAAAATGTCAATGACACCTTGATGATTATAGCTTATATTCAAGTCTTAAACCATCATAAATACTGTATAACCTCTATAAACTACCATCAATCTCCCATCAGCAGCAGCTCCTTCAGCACCTATGTAAAATTCAAGCTACTTGCCGCAACAATTTTCTAATGTATTTCTTTACGGCCGCGAAAACGATCTGCTTCGGCAAGGTACTGCAATGAGCAAATGCGCTCCCTCGACAGCCATCCGAAAGTTTTAAATTGTGGAAATAATCTGGAATTGCGACTGGTATTTAAAGAGTTGAACTGCATGGATTTTGGTTGGAAGCTTAACTAGGCCCAAATCCCTATTAATCATTAAATAGCCTCCTGATTATATCAGGAGAATGTTGATATTAACACTGCAATGAACGGTTATACATGCCATTATATGCAGTAAATATACAACAAACATATCTATCATTTTCTTGCATACAAACTCTCTAATTCTTCTCGACCACTTCAATCACTTGTAGTTCGATGATAAGATTGTGGAAGATGAAGCGATTCATCCCAAAACTGTGGATTTACAGATTGGATATTGCAATAATGACATAATTGCATGATTGGCATCCAAACCGAGATCGAAATGATTGTTGTCATTTTGACAAATAAAATCTAATATAAGAAGGGATGGTTGCATTTCCATTCAATCAAGTAATCAATATAATCCCATCTGAACTAAATCTGTATTTATTGCTCAAGCACAATGCGATTTTGGGGGGCGAGAAGCATCGGTTGGTCTTTGTGAAGAACTCGAATCTACTAGATTCGGTTGTTGAAACGGTTGGCGATCCTCAACCGAGGCAAAAGATATAACGTTTGATTTGAGAAATGATGGTGCCAGGGCTAATAAAGCTAGAAGAATCAATTGAATGATATTTGTCCAATCAAATACACTACTGGCATTGGTCATAGTTCCCAACAATCCACCAGCTTTTGTGGTAAATAAATTATAAGGGAATAGACCTAGATTGACCAATTTCAATATCCTGTCGATAAATTCAAGTACATTACCAAACAGGTTAGATAGAAGGAAATGAGGAAATGGTACACCTACAATTGGTGATGCTAAATTGAGAAGGAAATTGGGAGTGAATGGAAATATACGTAATGATATTAAATATATTAGTCTATAGAAGCAATGGTTTTTATACTGAATAATACAACCCTGATTAAAATCTTACAGATTAGATCTATGTTTTTGAAAAGCATGTCGCACTTGAACAATTCGCTGACCAAAGATCCTATTTGCAAGACGTTTACCAAACAAGCTTGACATTAAATAACATAATGTCGTTCCACAGACTAAAACGACATCAGCTCCCTGATTTATGGATAAAGTAAATATTACCTGTTAATAGACAGACCAAGGGTAAGGCACGACTAAATCCGAATAAAGCACCAGCAAACAGATTTCTACATCATGATAAGATTATTATTAATATATAGAGGAGTATAGGAGATTACAGAAGTAATGAGCCAGGAATCTATCATATTTCATACTTAACAATCATTATATTTGCCTTACAAATGAACCTTACACAAAATGCCTGTTTGAATATGTAGATGGAAATAAAGGCCAAAGTAATATATACCCAGAGCTGATACCGAACATTGGGCTCAGCAATTGACAATGCATGATTGAGTGTTTCATGCAGGTTTTGGGCTGATTGCAAATCATCTGATAATGGTGAGAACAATGAAATGATGGTAGTTTGGAGCTGCTAACTAGGAAATGAGATATGATGTTGGAAATCTTGTAGGACAATAGCAAGATGATGTGCTGCCTGACCTAATGTATAAATAACAAGAGATATAGCTATACATAGACATGTAAAGATAGAACAAACATCTCCAGCTAAATATGAAGATGATGACATAGAGTATGTAGTAGTGCGATATTATATGATAATATTACTATATAGGAGGTATATACTGCATATCAATGACTTTATTCTCTACATTGTTGGTCTGAAATCACACAGCTCATGGCACCTATAAATTCACAGATATTGATACACATTCTCTATAATCAAGTTAGTCGTCCACATATGAACGTGATCAAACTCATACATTGAGATACAGCGAATGAGCTTGAACAGGTAATCTTCTTAATGAACGCCCACTTGCTCCAGATAATAACCGACATAATTCTAATAATTTACTACATGCAGGATCTTTACTTGTTTTACATGTCAAATACGATGTAACTTGAGCTGTATCTTCTGCAATTACTCCAATTCGAATCAACTCGTTCAAACAGGAACGAAGGATTTCATAACGGGCAGATTCTGAAGGTGGTCCAATATGCAATTTAATATCAGATCTATCAAGAAAAGCGATATCTAAACCTTGTTTACATACTGTGTTAGTGATGATGTACAATCATACCTATTGCTTGTGTTAAATTTGATGTACAACAAATAAACACATTCTGATGTGATCTCAATTGATCCAGTTGAGTAAGAAGTGCATTAACAGCACGAATGGAATCTGATGGCTCAGATCCAGATAGTGCAGCTTGTCGAGCTCCAGCAAGACTTTCAACTTCATCAAGAAGCAAAATAACTAATGATGATGTATCCGATACCAGATCATGAATTCTGATATATATATAAAGATACTAGATTCACACGATCATACAATGACGCTTACTTTTGAAACAGCTTCAAAACCAATTTGCCACTTTCACTGAACCATTTCGAGAATAAACTATGTGCATTAATATTCACTAATTGACAATGTGGATATCGATTGGATAGCCGGATTGAGAGCTTCTGAGCTAATCCTAAACAATTGAGACGAGTTCAAAAAATTGAGATGAAATACGTGTCAAATTCCAACCTGTACTTAAGGAGGTTTTTCCACTGCCTATCCAGAAGAAATTATTACGATCAACAGACAGCAAGCAATAAAAAGGTATTAAATACCTGGAGGTCCATGAAGCAAAATCATACGGTTCAAGTTAATAATTCTGGGATTTACTTTTAAATCAGCGAATTGCATTGCTGTGATAAACTTCAATTGGCATGGAAACGCATGACACGATTTAGTACTACCAGTGGATGCATAGTTTAACAGTCGTTGCTTGACATTATCTTCAAATATTAAGCTTGAGACCAATTAACAAGAACGAACTCAATATACGGTATGACTTACTTCTCCCAAATTTGATCAAATTCAACCTAAACTGATATTATAATAAAGAAGTTTGATTGAAACACTGAAACAAACATTGGGCAATGAATACATGGAACATGCAACAACGTCATCATCATTATCAGCCATCTCTTCAGCAACTGGATCTTGATTTAACTGAAAGACATGAATAGCTAATTGAGCTGCCCATAATGGAACACATTCAACTTGATCTGGTAATGATCTAGAATTGAATCATTTAAAGCGGATATAGAAATGCAATAACTTAAAGATACACATAAGCAGATTGTATGAACTGGTGCAAAAGTGGATCTTCATGGAAATTTAATGGTCCAGATGTAAATACAGCTGTTAAATCTCGTATATATGCATATAGTCGAACTTCAATGGCTCCTGGATCACATGTACAGTCCTGTTTTATACAGACTTCCACTGTTCAAATCTAGTCTGAGCATTTTTATGAAATTATTCTATGATGAGATCCTGACCATGGACTTGTGTAAGGTTATGACTTCTATGATGATCCGGTTCCTTATTGAAGTGAATAGATTGATCTGGTATAGATGATATAGATGAAGTTATATCAGCATGTACATCATCAATACTGCACATATTACTATACTGTATTCAATATAAAAGAGTTCCGCACCCTCCTTACACTCTATATAAGTATCTATTATTTCAACTTACTACATCATATTAACTAAATAGGTATTTATTATCCAATACATTCCAGTCGCCTTCTTTTCTGAAATCTTGTTCTGTCAGGATCGCGCCAAACACAACCGTTTTGAATACGAAAGTTAAATAGCTCGCCACGAGTTTCGCCTTCTCTAAGGCAACCATTCAGAGCCCAAATCGTATCGATTTCGGAACTGGTGCTTAATATTCTTGTCCGTTTCGGTGCAGGACTGGAATGGAAAATAGTATCAGAACTAGGGAGATTGTAATCAGAACATAATGGAGATATTGGTGAGAAGATTGATATAAATGAAGGTGGAGACATGGGAATCCCATCTGATATTGGTAATTGATCAGGACATGCTGGTTCATCTCCTGGATATGATATCGAGATATCTTCATTAATGTTCATCAAAAAAGACATTCTAAAGCTTCAACGATGTTGCTTGTTCTAACATCGAATGATGCAGGGAACGGGAACGTTCACGTTCATTCACAGAGTGAGCTGCTTCATTAACATGACACAATTGTACTTTATGGAATATCATTTAATGTCACAGATTTCACCGATTGTGAACGAAATCGGTTTCTCTGTCGAACACTAACAGAATCTGGCAAATTTGATGATGTCATAGGTGATGATATCAATGCTGATGTGTTAAGAAACCGACGCTGGTATTCAATAACAAGATTATGCAACGCTGAAGAGATTAGCTGCAGTTCTTGTTGATTCTGAATCAGCTCAGGGCCAATGCTTTCATCGTTGCTGGAAGCTTTCTTGGCGCCCTCTTTTTTCTTGGGATCACATCGGTTCTGGTCGATGGCTTTGTCATGATTTATGATATTTGTCAATTCTCTGAGTACTATGCCACTATTCTCATCGTTAAGATGTCCTTGATCAAACTCTTTGCTTGCTTTCTCTTGATCGATTGTCAACATCTCATGTAAAGATTCATTTTCTTTTCTGAGTTTGCCACAGACTCGATTTAATTCTGCAAATTTCTGCTCGGTGCTATTGATTCGACCAAGAAGAGATACATTCTTGTCTTCCGCAAGCTCCAACTGATCGGACAGCCTCTGTATTTCACGTTTATCAGCTGCAATTTGTTTGGCGTTTGCTAACAGTTTTCCTTTCAATCCAGCTATCTCGGATTCTAGGAAGTCGGTCGATGCCGATTGCGTTGAAATCCCATCTGCAACCGAAGGCTTGATTTGGCACTGGTTTAGCTGCTGACGTACTTGTCGAATATCAGACAAAGCAGAGTTCAATTCGTCCAATAACTTGTTATTGCTTATTGCGAGAGCTTCTTTTTCGGCAATCAATCCTCGAATTTCCGATTCCTGTTTGATAACCAGATCTCTGTTTACACCGGCGACCTTACAGCGGTCATGGAGAGAATCGATTTCGGAATCCTTCTCCACCATCAAATTTTGCAGCTTGCCTAAATCTGAAGTTAGCGAGTGAACCTGCCCACGAAGATGTTCAGTTTCGTCTGCATGCACTTCAAGCCTATTTATTTTGCAAGTAAATATGATATAATATAGACGACACAAAATCATACTTTCGAATTGTTTGCTCTAATGCAGGTATGCGATCGCTCTGCTCTTTAACGATGTCGAGTTCATCTTCAACTGTAGCCAGCTGTTGCTTTAGACGAAAGCAATCCTCATTACGAGCTGATAATTCAGCTTGTAGCCTCGTAGACTGCTCATCAAAGTGACGCCTCCACTCAATAACTTCAGATTCAGCAATCTTTAATCTACAACGAAGTCTTTCATTGTCAGAGATTATATCCGACATCCCTGTCTCGGAGACATTCTCTTGAGATTTCTTTTTACAAATACCCATTTCTGCATCTTTAATAATGGACATGAGCTGCTGCTGCTCCTGTATTCCCATCTTCATAATCAGAGCAATTATCTGCGAAGAGTGGATAAATTACGAATTGGTTTGGCATAGAGCTGAATTGATTCACCTTATGTTTAAGTTTACTCTTACATGCATAAACAAGTAATAACTTAGCGAGATGTTCTGGTGAATAAGAAAGGAATAATGTGGCATCAGGTCCTGCTACAGACATAATCCGAGTCTGTGCTCTCCAAAGCAGATCTTTCTCTGTGCACACAAATTGCCTTAAATCGGATTCTAGCTGATCGCATGCATCCATGACTAGCTCGGCTGAAACAGCCATGGGTAAATCAAGAAGATCGACATGTTTGGTGGGATTTTTAACCGTTAGCAAGAAGTGTAATAGTCCAGATGATGCCATTAGTGAAATGATAATACAGAGATAATTAATACCCCAATAGTCAGTAATATATTCCGATCTCAATCACCGCTCATCATATCTGTCATGCTTATCCACACTAAACCAACTCAATACATATCAAATATGCTCTTTATTCTTTTATGAAATCGCCAGGCTGGAACTTATCGTCGAAAGAATTCCCCGAACCGATGACAATTTTTAGCAACTTGATTCGTTCATTTCGAAGACGATTGGGAGGGAGCATGCCCCAAACTGCCTTCTTTAAAATACGATCGGGGTGATTTTCTAGCATTTTCTTAGCCGGAACCTCTCGTAGACCACCAGGATATCCAGTATGATGACGATACAGCTTTGCATTCCACTTATCTCCAGTCATGGTAACTTTCTCGGCATTGTAGACAACAACATGATCGCCACAGTTCTGAAAGTATACTCAGATAAGCAGTAGATTTATTGAAAGCCAAAATACCGAACGAGGATCCCAAGTAGGCTTATTCTTACCCATTAATAATCGCGCTATATGACTCGCTAGACGGCCCAGCACCTAATCATCGAAAATGTTGAATTTGGAATGTGCTGCTTACCAGCAAGATGTACCTGTCCATTGGCATCAAACATATGCCATGCTCTTGGAACATGATCTTGAGCAAGACGACGAGCTCGAGAAACCAGCATGAGATTATGTCCAAATAAATTACTGTAATGCGGATAGGTAATGACGCGGAACAAGATCGAATAACCCTCATGATTATAAATCCCACTTCACAATCTTTTTCTTTCTAAAAGTTGCAACCATACAAAGTACAAATATACATGACAACAAGCTCGACGAATCCCTTGCCATTCACCTAAATAATTTTGAATTGTATTGGTATGGGCAGTTATATAGATTAAACCATCGTTCGTGCTGGAGGCAGGAATGGAATCCTGCTAAATGTATCAGCTGCATATTCTGCTTTATCAGAATCAGTCAGATTCATTTCTTCACTGTAAACACTTCTTGCTGATGTATTTGGAGCAGGTGAGCTTTGTAGAGAGTTGTGTCCCGGTTGTGATGCTGTCTGCACTGGACCCGAAGCAGAGTCAGGTTGCTTGCTAGTGACATTGAATACAAATCCATTCTGTTGTTGACCAGGTTCAGTTCGTGTCTCCTGATTAAACGCCGAGAAGGAGGAATTCACTGGCAGATTTGTTGTCATCGGAGATGGCTGATGGGTCATAGAATTCTGTTCTGCCATCATAGGAGGAGACGGTTGAGATGCCGATGTGTGAAAAGCACTAGACTGATGGAATAGACCCGTATTTGCCTGGAAACCATTACTCGCGACATTATTTAGACCTGTACCTGTAGACGTAGTCGCGAATGGGTTTGTAACCTTAGTTGTTGGCACCAGAGGATTAGATGCAAAAGGGCTTTGGGTAGAAGCAGACGTAAACGGATTAGAAACCTGAGCTGTGGTCGAAGCAAATGGATTCGAAGGAGCGGTGGAAGACATAAATGGGTTTGCTGATGATGTTGAGGACATAGGTTGAGAGGTTTGAGAAGCGAAAGGACTTGCTGTTGTGCTAAACGAACTATTAAGTACTGGAGATGTGCTAAATGCGTTATTAGAAGTTGATGCAGAGACAAAGGGATTAGTGGAAGTCGATCCAGAATCGAAAGTATTACTAGCCGACGACGAAGAGGCAAACGGATTCGAAGACGATATTTGAAATGGATTGGAAGGGAGCCCAGTCCCCGATTGCAGGACATTGAAACGGTTCGTGTTAGGAGCAGATTGTTGCTGACCAAATACGGATGTAAACTGAGAGTTGCTTGAGCCGAAACCAGACCCAAAACTTCCATATGAGCCTATACCGCTAGTCTGACCAAAGCCAGCACCGAACGGATTTGATGCAGACGATGTGTTCGTCTGGCCAAACCCTCCGAATGCATTAGATTGCTGAGACTGGGTCTGGAACGGGTTAGATTGACCGAAATTAGAAGAGCTGCGACCGAATCCAAAACCTGAGGATGCATTGATGCCTGATTGGCCAAACCCTGACTGATCGATTTCTGCATTCACATGCTATAGAAAATGATAAGAAACGGTTAGAGAATGGGGTTGAAACTCGTGCCTGAAATCTGCAAGACGCCCCTGATCTGCAGTTCCCTTGCTGATAAAACTTGCATCTTTGGTTTGACGAACCATTCATCGACTGGTCATGGTCAAATGGGCAATCCGATCTGCGACATCCGCCAGGTGTATTTATAAATTTACAGGGCGGTGGCATATCTTGGACAATAACGCCTTAGGAGGATGTCATTGAACATCCAAGTGCAGAACTGATCAATGAACGCAACTTTTTTTAGCAAAGCACCAAAACTTGAAAATGTTTGAATAACTTGTGAGAAATTGCGTATCAAATCGACCTCCACATGCTTGATTTTTTATTTCGAACATTCCTGCTATGTTACAGTACTGTTACGGTAATCTGAACCCCATGCCATGTTTAATCTTTCAAATTACTTTATTAGAGCAGACATTGCTGATCGCTTTAGTTGACGATTTTACCTCATAGTGAATGATGATACTGTTGCGAGCAAGAGGGCTATTACGAGCCCGAAGTGCTTTCAGCTCCCGCTTTATTCAGATGGATATGGGTGCGGAAATGAAGCCAGGCGAAGTATCTCACAGATTGTTTTTGTGATGATCTTGAAATTCAAATAATAGGCCCTTGCGAAATACACGACCGATTTGACCGAAATTTCTCGCTCTGGGCGATCTGATCCTGTTATCGGTCGCTCTAAAGAGATTCAGCGAACCATACAAGCTAGATAAAACAAACTGTTATATTTGTATACTTTGATAACAGTGATCTTTAGGTCCTTTCAAGGCGAACCAAAAACAATCCTCTTCTTCTAGGTATGACAACATCGACTGGTTCTTAGTACTAATTGTAATTACAAGGCCAACCTGGTACTGGAAAGACAGCTCTTGTAGAAGGATTAGCACAGCGAATTGCAAGTGGTGATGTCCCGGATACTGTTAAGGATAAGAAGGTTCTATCGCTTGATTTGTCTGCTATTGTGGCTGGTGCTTCGTTTAAAGGTTCGTATTCATATTGCAATCAAACTATCAGCCTATGTTAACTTTAGGGGAATTTGAAAAACGATTCAAGGCATTGATATCCGATGTTATTGCTCAATCGGGAGAGGTCATCTTATTTGCCGATGAAATCCATCAGTTAGTTGGAATGGGAGCTTCAGGAGCCGGAGCTCCTATGGATGCTGCTAATATAATTAAACCTGCGCTTGCAAGGTAATTTAGCTTGTTCTGCTGTGGAACGGCTCCGCCCATACCTATGCTAGAGGTGATCTGCATTTGCTTGGAGCGACGACTTTTGAGGAATATCGAAAATATATTGGTAGTTCCCTTATTTTCTATCAAGCCCCGCTGTAATAGAGTATTTTAGAATCCGATTCGGCCCTATCACGTCGCTTTCAGCCAGTTTATATTTCCGAACCAACGTAAGTCTCTTCCGAATCAACGCCTGGCTGTTTTTTGTGACTACAGGCAGTGTTGAAGATACAATTGCAATCTTGAGAGGAATCAAGGACAAGTATGAGCTTTGGCATGGTGTTCGCATTACAGATAGCGCCGTTGTAGCTGCTGCGAAGCTCGCCAAACGTTATCTAACTGAACGCAAACTGCCTGGTTTAAAATTATTTGATAGCGTGTCTTATGACTGAATGGCTTTCAATTGTTTAGATTCTGCAATAGATTTGATGGATGAGGCGGCTAGCCGTCTGCGTATGGAGAAAGAGAGCAAACCTGAAGATCTCGCGTCTTTGGATCGCGAGATAATGATACTTCGGATCGAACATGCTGCTCTGAAAAAAGGTCGAGTCTCATCAGAATTCAAGTTGATTTGGTTGTTGATCACTTTGCGATAGAAACTGACCTGGAGAGCATTGAGCGCAGACAAGCTATCGAAGAGATTCTTAGAGGGAAACAAAAGAAATCTGAAGAAATGACCTGTCAATGGCAGATTGGTATCTGATGTAGAATTTTATAATGAGGATATGTTGTTTATTGAAGTTACAGAGAAAGACCGTCGTCAGCAAGCGATTGCGGTCAGGGAGAAACTTGAAGAATCCCGTCGTGAGTTAGATCGGGCTCAAAGCCGAGGCGACTATGCTCGAGCCAGTGAACTAAAGTATTCCATCGTTCCAAAATTGGAGAATCGAGTGCAAAGGTCTGTTTAGAAGGGTAGGTTTCCAAATGATTTGCTGAGCAACATTGTCAGTTTACTTCCGCTTTTGCTATCCGAATCTGTTACAGATCAGTCCATAGCAACGGTTGTTTCTCAACAAACTGGAGTTACTGCTAGCCGTCTTCTTGAAGGCGAGTCTCAACGCCTTCTCCATATGGAGGATGTGTTAAAGCAGCGAGTCGTTGGACAAGACGAAGTTTGTGTTGCCATCATTAAAACCTATATGTTGTGTGACTAACTATAATAATTAGGCAATTGCAGCTGTATGCAATGCTGTTCGTGTATCTCGGGCTGGTCTACATGCACCGTCGAAGCCTATAGGTCATCCATACTACAAAAATACCAAATTTTTTTGACAGTCACTTTTTTAGGGTCTTTTCTGTTTCTTGGCACCAGCGGGTGTGGAAAAACAGAGCTTGCTAAAGCTCTTGCTGAATTTCTTTTTGATCAAGTCATATTTTTTATCTTGATTAATGTAGAAGTAGTTCTTATCTTCGTTGTTAGGACTCAGCCATTGTAAGACTGGATATGACTGAATATTCAGAACCGCATACTGTATCCCGATTAATTGGTGCTCCGCCTGGATACGTTGGGTATTTGTCGTACAATAGTGTTTCATTCATGTAGCTGTAATATCATCGGTACAGATACGATGAGGGAGGTCAATTAACTGAACCCGTTCGGTTGCGTCCGTTTTCTGTTGTTCTTTTAGATGAGATTGAGAAAGCTCATCGTCAAGTAACAAATGTTTTGTTACAAGTTTTGGATGAAGGTGCCAATTCTATAAATTTCTTCAAATATTGGTTCATTTTGATTCACAGGCCGGCTAACTGACGGTAGTGGTCGAACGGTCGATTTTCGCAATGCCTTGTTGATAATGACCTCAAATCTCGGAGCAAATTCATCTGCCTCTTTAACAATGGATGCTGTTCGGGAACACTTCCCACCGTATGATTGTTTCCAATCTCATTGCTTCAATTGATATAACATGGTACAGCGAATTTGTGAATAGACTCGATGAGATAATCCACTTCAATTCCTTGACAATGAGTGACATGATTCCCATTTGTAAAATCCAAGTCGGTTATTGTGAGCTTTGACGATGAATTCTAAAATCATTCTAGTTGGGACGAATAATATCAATGACTTATGCAGAGAAACGGGTCAAGTTTGAAATCAGCGACGATGCAACAAGATATTTGGCGAAAAAAGGCTATCAGCCCGAATATGGAGCTCGTCCACTCAAAAGGTCGCTTAGTTGAGTTTATGTTTGCCCTATCAACGTTGTGAATTAGGGTTCTACAACGAGAGATTCTAAACCCATTAGCCAAATTGTTGTTGTCCGGAGCTGCCGGGAAAGGCGATACTGTGAAGATCTGTCTCTCTGGATCGGAATTGCAATTTGACGTGGATCATGGCGAAACTTCCAAATTTGACAGGGAAATATCAGCTCAAGCATGAAGTTACTTGGGAAGACACAAGATGTCATTTAAGTACAACTCATATCCATTGACGAATGTAGCATTGAGGAATTTATCAAGGTTATCTGGTTGAAACAGTATCAGTTTCTGAACTTGAACCTGACTGCAAACGATTGAGCTCTTCAGGATCTAGATAAAACGTTAGAATGAACTAAAAGTAACATTTGAGATTTTGTTTTATACTGACCAATCGATTCGATAATTTTCGGTAAAGCCAGCCCCATCAACAATGTGACTCCCATCAAAATCTATCATTTCACAATTACACGAAAAAACAACGTTTTTCGTAGGACTTACAATCATGGGGTTTTGAAAAAGCGCAAAAGGATTAAACGTTGCCACAGGCTCAAAGAGTTCATATCTCATTTCTGGTGACAGTCTGAATGGCATAGGAACTGATGCACCACCTTCAAATAAATATCGAGCACGGATTCTTCCTTTCGGTAGTATTTCAACACGAATCTGTACGAAGACAGTCTAATCGACCTTCTCTCAAAGGAAATAAGCATACTGTTTTAAATTTGTAATACACAGATTCGACAGTAAGCAGATATTGGCCAGGGGTTAAACCAGTACTAAAAAGGACTTTTAAAGATTCTGCATCATATTCGCAGACAAGAAATCTTACAAACAAAAATCTCCATTGTGCTTAGGTATAGCTATGTGTTGGCCCGCATTCAGAAATACACGAACTTGAGACGGTTCAGATATAAGAAGCTTGCCTTCAACAGCATGATGTTCTGGACTGCCTAAAGCAGATGCTATGACAAGGGCAACCGATAATACAAATATCATTTCTTTTGATGAAGGTACGTAAACACAACTGATACCGTTGCGGACATAAAAGAAATTGCGATTCCAAAAAGTGCGAAGGAAAGTGCGAAGAAAAGTGCGAGTCTGCCTTGTTTAAATTTATGAGGCGGATTCCAAAATCCGCAATGGGATTCTACGATATTTCGAATCTTCTTTACAGCATACTGTACAGAGTTATCCCTCAATATGAATATAGTGACACCTTCAAATAGTGACATCCTCGATATAGTGACGTCCACCCCTCCGACAAATATAATTCCCATAGTAATAGTGACACCAAACCCTCGAACAAATAGGTGTCACTATATCGAGGGATAACTCTGTATTCGATTTGCTGACAAGTGAGAGAATTGTCACCGGAATGTTTAATTCGGTAAGAGCCTGGTTGAAGTGCGTGTCGTCTACTTTTTGCGTTGTCTCCTTTTTCATCGAGGTTGAAATAAACTCCATCAAAATTAGATTTTGTGCGCTCCCGGAGAATCGATTCTCCCAAGGAGGTTTGAGACCCCCGGAGAATCGATTCTCCCACGAGATTCAGCAAATTTTTCGATTCTCCCGGAAATAAAATAGCGTGATCGATTTTCGGGATTGATCTTGTCATGATGTGTCTGTGTGTCTGTCTCCAATATATCATCCATTTCTACTATGAACGCACCGGTTATCCAAGCTGCCGCTTCGCAGCCACGTGCGGTGGCTGCTAAAGCGCCTCGTAAAGTCGGGGTTACGACCACCGAACCTGAAGATGGTAACGACAGACGTCGTCACACCAGTATGACGGAATTTTTAGCAATGGTTACATTTATCGAGAAGCCCGAAAATTTCGCTTTATTAGAAGGTAAAGCGGCAAAGAATAAGTCAGTAGTTTCTGGTCAGAAATTGACCAAAATGTCTGGATACAAGTTGCTGGCCGAGTTCGTTAATGCCGTTATCGAAGAACAACATCGAAAATGGACGCCACAACTTGCGAAAAGTCGTTATACTAGTTATAGGGACAAGAAGTACAAAGTTGCCAAGAAAATTTCGGCACCAGGTTCAACTGGATACGGTATTACTGAAGAAGATCGTCGTAAGAACATTACTACCATAGCTGAAAAGCTGGAGAGAATTTGTCCTTTCTACGAACGAATGGACGCTGTTTTAGGCAGCCGACAAAATGTCACACTTGCTTGTGTTGTGGAAGCCGGCGTTCCGCCAAACATTTTCCCACAGCCTCCCTCTGTTATTAACAGTGATGACGACGACGACGACGACGACGAAAGTGAGAAAGATGACGACAGTAGTGACGATGATAACGATGAAATTGGTGGACAAGAAGATGCATGTAACCGAGACGACAATGAAGTTGCAGATGATGAGATTGGTAAACCGAATGGTACCGTGGCCGGGGTCGAGATCGATAGCCAACCAACCAAAGAAAATGACGGTAATGATTTGGACTTGCTTGATGTCGCAATCAATGACGATTCAGTGTCGTTCTGGAATCGATATGCGGTTTCCGAAGAAGATCGTTTTTTAACTGACGGGTGGCCTGATGACCAAATTCAGACGGACGGAACTCCCTGCGCTTCACAGGCTGCCAAGGATAAGCCTTCATCGAAACGATCGCAAACGAAAAATAAGCGCAAGAGCGCTGCGAAGACAGAGATGAATGCCACACGGCTGAGTTTCCCCTCGGAGCCGACCCCGCAGATTAAGAAGGGTAAAACAGACTTTATAACGGCATGGATCGAGATGCAGAGTCAACATCTTGCTTTGGAACAGGAAAGATCTCGGCGAGATCTGGAGTTTCAGCAACGACAGGCAGAGCTCAACGCTGTGACACTGAAAAATGATCACCGGTTGGCCACTCAGATAGCCAAAGGCAACTTTATTGCTGATCTCATGAAATGCGGTCGTAGTGTCACCGAAATCAAAGAAATGGTGAGCATGGTTTTTCATGACAGTTAACCACGACAGTGGCGTATATAAACATCATCACTGATCAGTGCAGAATTTCTCAAAGGTCTCAGGTATTTCGGTTTTTGTGATGCTTTCCAGAAGCTATCACAAAAACCGAAATACCTGATACCTTTAAATCATCTGTCTCTTATGCCCATATCTATATTGGATAAATTAAACAAAATCCCAGTACTGCAGTACTTTCTGTTGAATAGATCGTCTCCAATCCGAGATAGCTCCATTGCTGTGCGTTCCGTAATCTTCGTTGTCACATGATTCTTCTGAAATTATTCCCTGCACCTCTCGGTTGTCCATGTCATCGGCAGGAATTTGAAGAGCTGTAACCATATGATGCAATGCACAACAGGCCAGAATCCAGTCACACGCCTTGTTGACATGAATGGGCTTGTTGATCGAAACTGGAAGCCCTCGAAGGGACTGCCAGCGAGCTTTTAAGATGCCGTTACCGTGTTCTGAGACAGCACGCCCGCTAGACAAGCGTCTATTAAACTCCTGATTTTCAGGAATTGAGGCAGCGGGCTGCCGGTACGGCACCACAATGAATCGCGTCATGCGAAAGCCGGAATCTCTAAATTGATACTGACCTGGTGAGGAAAACCGCTCTGGGTTCTTATGAACGTTTGTTGATTCCTAGATGGTTGAATCATGCACTGATCCAGGCCAACCAGCTATCGCATACCGGATACGACGATTATGATCGAACGTCAACAGTACGTTCATTGAATAGCGGCATTTGCGGTTGTAATACACTTCGCCATCTAAGCCAGGTTTTTGGTGGAGAACCACATGTGTTCCATCAATCGATAGAATGCACCCTTCGAACCCGTAATGGCGGTGATTGTAAGAGCTTAGAGATCTACGTTCCAAATCATCTGGCCATGAATGTAGGAATGCTGGAGAGAGAGCAAGGCAACCAGAATGAGGTCAGTATACTTTACAACACTGCCGTATCCAACTCCTTTGGAACGAGCCACCATTCCAATTGCGGAGCCGTTTCCGTAATGTCCCAAACGATGAAGCGCACACGCCAGCTGAATCCAAACCGCTCGCTGGGGATGGGCAGATTCATTTTGGAATACAGGATGTCCTTTGAATATGCACGTTAAATAATCTATCTAGCTAACGTAGTCGCTTTCTTGCGGAATTTACCTTCAATTTGCTTTAATCTGTAGCAGAACGTTTCCTGGCTGACCCTAACTTCTTGTTTAAATTCTTCTACTGCTAAGTTTGGCACAGTTGCAATGCGCCAAGATTCTTGGCTAATAACCGCCGAGGATTGATGTTCCGATGTTGATTGAGGATGATTTTTAACTCGACGAGCTGGTTAATTGAACTCTGGACCTTATCGGCCCTGGCACGGCAGCTAAAGCGAAGACTGGAGTGCTCGATAGCAAGGAGGCGAATGATTTGGTCAATATCTCGTAGTAAATGAGCTCTTGCCGAGTAACGAACCATTTTAATTTTGATAACCCCGCCAAGAGAAACGATTCTCCCGCACCTTTCTGGACCCCCGGAGAATCGATTCTCCCGCACCTTTCTGGACCACCGGAGAATCGATTCTCCCGCACCTTTCTGGACCCCCGGAGAATCGATTCTCCGCTTAATTTTGATACCCCTACTGCAGGCCTCATTAATTTTGGTAATCTATTAATAGTTACCAGAATTATAGAAAATAAGGTCTGAAAATTTACCAAAAATAAAAAAAATATTTTTGTTGATTTTTTTCTCGGACTGCTTTGTTTGCCGAGAGGATGCCGAGTAGCTGTCTACCTGGCTTTTTTTGCAGGAAACAAAGTTTGATAACGAGTCTGTTGGAGATTGGACAATATCATATGAATCTATCACCGGCTTCTTGGATGACCAAGGACTGTGGATTCATGACATAGTCGAAACTTTGTCTGAAGACAACCAGCTGTTGGAGAAACGAGAGGTTGGACAATTAATCGCTGGGTTCGTAGATGGCGTCAGTCGTATTTGCAGGATGCGGGACCCCGGAAATCGCCCGATCGAAGATGACTTCCCTTCGTTATTTCCAAGTTTCTTGTTCAAGTTACGGGGCAGAGATTTCGGTCCGCTGCTCGTGAGATACCGAGAACGCTTCGCGACGGTTTTACATCGAATCTCCTCTGAGCAAACGGAATTGTTTAAGGCTTACGAAAATGACACTGCATTGCAACAGGCAATTCAGCAGTGTGGCGACGGTGATTCGTTCGAGAAACACTGGAATATTAACGCTCTTGATGGACGATTCTCGACACTTCGGTCGTTTGCCGGGCCTTGTTTACAGTGTTTCCGAATACTTCTTCTGTCGAATCCGACCTTTCCGTCTTGGGATGGGAGAAGAATGAGAATCGAGAGTCATTATCAGACATCTCACTAGAAGGCGTTTTGCATGCTAAGCAGTTTGATCAGCTCCAACAGCTGAAATAAACGGTTTTCGGCTTCTTCGTGTTGCTTAGATAGCAAAATCTTGATCATTACAGAAATAACCAAAATTAGCTTATTTTTATTAAATTTGGTAAATACCAAAATTAAGGAGGCCTGCCCTACTGTATTTCTCGAATCTAATTTTATTATGAGAGCCTGGTTCAAGTAGAAAATGCGTGAGCCGCAATTCTTTTTCCAGCCAATCAGCTTTCGTCTCCCGGAGAGTGCCGCAATTCCGATGCGCAATTCCGGAATCCACCCTCAGAGGGTGCATTCCGAGGCGCTACCGCTATTCTTTGCACATGCTGCCTCATCATGCGTCTATCTGAGCAGCAGCTAGCAGCTCTTCTGTCTCAACATAGTCCACGAATCTCGCCTTCAATAAAGCCTCTACTATTTCGTTGCTCCAGCGAAAATCGCCTCGAGGTTCCCTACCACTTTTTTGGCGTCTATGTTACGACCGACAAAGTAGCAGCAGCGGAGGCGCCGTCAACCTCAGTCATTCCAGCAGCTGTTGTCAGGTCTAGAGCTGCCATTAATGGCCAGAACGGCGCAGCCTTTGGCCGGTGCGCGCAGCCTTCAACGCGGCCTTCACAAATTGCGGGACCGTAATTTCTCGACCCGCTACTTGCAGCCAGATTTCTTTTATTCACGCTATAGGCTATTCTTTGGCGCAATTTTTCTACTTGAACCAGCCTCTGAGCAATTACGACGAATTTGAATTCCAGTTTCTGAATCAGATTGTTTCGTTCATTTCGGTCGACAGAATAAACTCGCTCCCAAGTTTCGTTAGGGAAAGAGTTTTGCTCACTCTTAGCCCTTTCGATCTTCTTCCATCTGCTAGCAAGGCCGTCATCGTAGATTGAAGACAGCCAACAGCAACCCGGGCAATGGCAGCATCATCGTCCGAATCAGTTGATGATATCATCTACTTTTTTGAAGAGGGCTATCTCCTTTTTGCGTTCCGGATGGAACTGCGTTTTATCTACTTATTGAGAAAGGAGGCAGGCGACCTCCTGAAATTATAAGGAGACGGAAAATGCGCTCCGCAGTCAAGGCTATCCAATAAGGAGACGACCAAAAAGTAGACAATACGCACTCTCAGCCAGGCTCTAGGCGTCCAATTAGCGATAGGACTTCCCCTCGAACTTTCTGGTTTTAGAAATCGAAATACCGTTGACTCTCTCATAATTGATAGGGTCGGGAGAAAGGGAAATTATCAACTATGAGAGAATATCAAATATTCCAATAAACGGTATGCTCATACAAAATGCTCGGGAGAACAAAAAAATATTACATGTGCGAGAGTATCAGTTATGAGAGAACCAGTTATGCGAGAGTCAACGGTATACTGTCCAGCAACTGAGGCACCAGATTGACATAGTCGCTAACGTTAAGGCGACATCACGCCTTTGCAACACCCCAAAACCTTTCAATGTGATCGAATTCGCAGTGGTGTGTTTGGGATAGAATTCAACCACCTTCAGTCTGTGTCAATTGAAAAAATTGTTACATGTAACATTACTTATTGACCAAGAAAGCACTGGATGAGTGATAGGTTTACTCGGTTCATGAGTGGCGGAAATACTTCGTGAGAGGATTCTGAAATCGATGAATCTTCCCAGTCGTTGCCCAGGGGTCCCAATTAGCGGCTTGTACACCGGCTGTGTGAGTCATCCTACCCTGACGCCGACCAGACCAGCAGACCTTATATCGCGGCACGTCAGCGACAGTGGCTGTTCTCATCCAGCGGTTCTATTGGTCTTCGATGCGAGTCGACGCCGCTGATTTCGTCCGTCTCTGTTTAACTTGTGTTCCTGTCAAGGCCGGCGACGTTGTCCCCCGTCCTTTTGGCGCTACCGCCAACCCAACTCAAGCTAACGAGATTTTGGATTTCGACTATCTCTACATTGGCCCCTCCAGGTCCGACTACAAACAACTGCTTGTCGTACGAAATCGCCTTTCCGGTTATGTTGATATTGTGTCAATAAGGGGTATCAAACATGCGCTTTCGGTAGCTTTTAACGTCTGCTTTTAAAGGGTCTTAAAAGTGCTTTTAACTTTGCTATTGATGCTATAAGTCAATGAAAAATAGGTATTTTTCCGAAATTGTTTCGCAAGTTTGCGTGGCCTCCACTTTAAAAGCGCTTTTAAATTTTAAAAGCATCTCCCCCCGTACTCCGTGGAGTATAGGATAAGATGGAAGGATAGAAAGTGAAATGTATTTTGCTGGGAACCGACGGGTTAACTCTTAAATTTTATTATAAAAGGTCAATAGAATGGAAGATTTCCAACCTAAATCTGTAAGGAATAGGATTGGCAAACATTTTTCGCTTCTCTGCTCGGCACGGAATGTGAGCTAAAAAATTGCGATGGTCGGAATTTTTTATCCTACCTGATAGGATAAAAATTGTAGGTTAGCAGTCCAATTTATCGAGTTTTATCCTTCATCATAGGCCAGAAACAAACAGGATTTATTATATTGAAACATAGGCAGAAGCCTGAACTTCAGGTACGACGTCGAGTCGATCGACTTCGGGCGGGAGTAACGATTGCATTGCTTTGAGAGCGACTTAAAGGGCCCTCATCTGCAGTTCTCTTTCGAGAAGGTGGTGCTGGACGATTAGAATGCCCTCTGGCAACTACAAGATCCGTTGACGTAGCACAAGGACTATTCAGAGCGCTAGCTGTGTGCCATTGATCAAAGCAGCTCTGTTGCTGAGTGCTGCCGGTAACGAATCGTTCAACTTTGCAAAGAGGCACTTCACAAATAGCACAGCTAAACTTCGTTTTGAAACCTAACCGTGCGTGCTTTGGATCGTTATGCGTTTTTGAGCGACAGCACCAAACGCAGCTTTTCTGTTTTTCGTTCAGCACAGCAACGTGACCTAGATTACCGTTTTTTCGCTTCCTGGCCATGTCTTCGTTGGAGAAAAAGATGGTTCGTTTGTTGTATGTGACTGTCGAGCTACGGTAGTGATCACCGACCCCAATTCATTGGTCGGCTGTGGAATCTGTGTGTTGTCATCACTTGTGGTACCGTTGAATGGATGCTCTACGACAACGAGCTTTTGAAGGTCTGTTGACGCGTCCCGACAAAAGTCTGAGAAACGGCTTAGTGAAGATTTGTACTTCTGAAAGTCGCGAAAAGTGTGACACCGAGTAGGATTCGTCAGAAACTCAAAGGACTAAACAGTATCAGAATCGTAAGAGCATCGAACGTATGATTGTCGTACCTGCAGCAAAAGAAGCGATTGGTGGGCATTATAAACCAACGTCATCAGCAAACGAAGCCAGATGGCTGCTACAGGATTTAAGCAGTAATGCACTGATTTACAGTTTTTCAACACTCGGCTGTAGACATTAACACCACCTTTGATCTTGTTCCAGAGAGCTACGAGAAAAGGAACAATGTTTTCCTGGAGGAAGAGGCCTGCAACGCGTCTCAATCAATTTTACTACTGCTCTCCACAGCGCTAACTTGCACTCAAGAGTCTGGGAATCTGTACAAAATCCTAATTCTGATTCAGAGAATGCTGGAACAGGAATTTGCGGGTTATACACCCAATAAAGATATTTCTGTTAAATAAACGTGACAGCTTGCTGATATTTCGCTCTTAATTCCAAACAACCTCGAATATGAACCACTCAAATGATGGCAGAAAGCGTTGCAGTTACGAAAAAAGCGTCATCAAGATCGCTACAACACATATCATGAACTAGCTGAGCACGATAGAAATTTTTCGGTATCGATTTTTTAAATGTGACGGGATCCTGAACAATGTCTATAAATTGAAAATTTCCGAACCTGATCATAATTGCTCTGTCGTGCTCTTCAGATCGATCTCGTCTAGTGAGTGTTTTGAATTCAACACAGGCCAAAAAAGATTCACTCTCAGATTCAGCGAAACAAATTGCATCTGGAGAGAAAGCGGCAGCTGGTTGGCCTTTACGATGAAGCAGACCATATTCTTTCACTGATCGGATTTTATAGCCAGAATTGCCTTCAATGAAAGGCCGAAACCATTTGAGAATTTTTGATTCATTCATAGATCCCAATTTCATTGCAGTTGTTTTCAAAGGACTCATAAAAAAACATTTCAAGAGACAAGCCTCTACTGACTGAGCTTCGCCTTCCCCTTCACTATCATCCAGTATTCGTTTGATCAAAGCTGATTTGTTACCGCCGACCCTCAAACCTTTTGCTTTACAGATCTCTTTCAGATCCGCCACAGAAAGAATTTTTAGCTCGTCTTCAGAATACACGCGATCAGCGGTGGGGGTCTCACTCTGGCTGGCTATACTTGGAAGAACGGAGAGACATACTTGACCAATAGACAGTCAAATATTTGTGTAAAAACAGAAAACTCGCTTGCACGAGGGTCGACGTCTCCAGCTCGCAACATTGTCTGTGCTATCGAGTTAAAAACAGCCCAAGCTGCAGTTCCAGTAATCCTGCCGTATCGAAGTAGAAACCACTCTGGAGTACGCTGCTCGTACGTCAGCTGTTCAACGTTTCCGGGTTCAAAACGCAGAAGGTGCTCGTCGTCAGTCGGAGAAGTGGCAGTATCGTTGCCCGATCGCGAGACGAACGCCCATTTGCCAGGCCCAGCCAATGGCAACGTTGTGTGTGCTAAAATCGTTCGTCCTAAACCAGTCCGATGGGCCAACGCAAAATGACGCTGCGATGCTCCAGCCAGCCCGGATGGAGCCCGTTGCATCCAAAACGCGCATCGAGCCCCTTCCTCGGAAATGAGTCGCTGAGACGAATTGGCATGGCTGCCATAGGTAAACGGAAACGACGCCATTTTCTTTGCTGTTCCAACAACATCAGCACCGATCTCTAACAGTCGCGTTATCACTTCGCCTTGGGTTCCACCGTATCCTCTATCAAAAGCGACTAGGTTTGGAATTTCCACCTGTGATTGAATAGATGCCCCCGATATCGAACTAAGCAGAATATTGACACAGTCTAAAACTGATTCGCCACGAGCCCCCACATGGCCACCTAAATATAGCCCAGTACATAAAAAAACAATGCTGTGATGTATAGCGCCCATGCCCTTAGTAGGGTTGTTAATATGTGAAAATCCCATAGAGTCAACCTTTCTAGATCGAAGCCGAAGCAGGTCGTCGTCCATGGAAAGAATAGAGAAACGTTCAACAAAACCGTTTTCGGCTGAAATTCGCCGAACTAGATGCAAAGCCGCTGCAATGTCTCTATCATGCTTCAGTGGAGCAGTCCAAGTAGATGATGAGATGTCGTTTGAGGCAGAACGGTTTTGACCAAGAGCACGAAGAATCTGGTTTGTGTAATTCCTACTGTCTGGCTAGGATAGAAACCGACGTTGGCTGGATCGAAAAAACGACCAGGCGAGCAGCAATAAAAGGATAAAAGCAATTCGACCTTGACGAACTGTATTATTTCGGCCGAAGACTCACTATCACTAATGTGACGATTAATAAAAGTCTTCATGTGGCCAAGGAATGCAGATCCTAGCCACAACTTCAGTGCATGAATCGGCTTGATCTTCTGGACCCGGCGATCAATTCCTCTTGCCCCAAACATTCCCTTCAGAAGAACCTTCCGGACGATCCGGACCTCTTCCCGAGCTCGTTCCAGTAGATAAAGCTCAACGTTATCGACTTCAATGTCCTACTCCTGGGTTGAGACACCTGTCCAATCCTCAACTGATACGCCGTCATCCTGTTCCCCGAAAAGATCGAGATCAGCTATAAGGGACGCTAAACGATCATCTCCAATTAAGCTAGCATCGTCTGAAGACATGTTTGATGGCAATAACTTGGATTCACGAAAACAAACAATATCAATGATCGGTATGCAGATCATGATCATGCCGTACTACCCATATTTCTGCTGCTCGTCATCGAAGCCTACTTTTGAAAATCGTCACAGGCCTATTGATAGGGAAGCGATAGCAGTTTATAGATGCGAAATCAGAATAAATACAAAGAAGTTACAAGCACGTGAAATGTCAGATTTTATCCTACAGAAGGAATCGTATAGGATAAAACCTTTGAGCTGTCGCAATCACGAATTTATATTTTATCCTACCAGGTAGGATAAAATACACGAGGTTAAGATTTAAAAGCGCTTTTAAACCGATGCGGCGATGCCACGGTCAATTTTAAAAGCGCTTTTAAAATTCTCCGGAACGCCAACTTTGATATCCCCTAATATTCCGATCGGACCTGACTAAACTCCGTTAATCGGAAACTTTCCGAGTTTCGAGCTAACCTCCGATCTCAGTGATATATAAGGGTTCGTATCGATCTAATATAATCATTCTGCATTCATCATTACAATTGTAGCATCAACTTTAAAGTAGACTTGCTACAAAGATTTCTATAGCTGCACTTTGCCATTTCAAGACTTGATATATTATGGAGGACATGGCGAATATGACAGACAATGTGGAGGATCAGTCCGCGCACAATTCGGCCGATGGCGGAGGTGAACCGCAGCCTGGTAACTCGGTTACTGACAATGGTCAACACGATCGAATGATGCCGCAAGCCCCAAATTTATTCAACGGCGCATTCGTGATCAACCAGGAGACACCGCCGCTGGATAACGGCAATTCTCGTGCTGAACTTGCCGCATAGTACGTCCAAGCGAACGATTATTATCTTCGGATGATTGCTTCTGGGAATGCAATCCCTCTTCGCGCACTGTTTCATCCGGACAAATTATGCTACATCGCGAATTGGGAATTGTATGAGCACATGGAGGTTTCTTTGCTGACGGACAAAATCTTCAGTGACTACGTATACGTTGGACGTCAACTTGCTCAAGAATCGACCGACAGTGTTAACCATGTCCAAGCTGCCATGGCTAGCTTGAAGGTGGAGTTCACTCCAGGAATGCCGCTGTCGGTAGTTGAAAAGTTTATGCAGTCGTTTAAAAATATCCTGCAGCGGTACCAGCTTGTCAGGGATGCCGGGCGAAAGCGGGCTAGAGTAGGATTTGTCGAAAGCGAAAACGAATGTATTAATAAAACGGAGGTTAGCGGAATGGAATCTGTCTGCTGTCCTAGTTCGCTGAAGTATATCTACGGAATGTTCTTAGAACATTCTTGACAGAGTAGAATCACGGCCTTTCTCAAGTTTTGACATCTGGCGTCTGCAGTGGAACGCTCTAGTAGGGCTCCGATCGGGTCGGGTCGGGTCGGGTTCGGTCGGATACCAGCCCCATACCCGAACCCGACCCGACTTTTCCGGGTCGTGTACCCGACAATTGTATGGCGAGAGAAAAAATTCACAGAAACGCTGTATAAACATCTTGATTGGCTGCGCTATTACCTAACGTCAATGCACTTAGTGTCTCAGGCTGAAGGGAATGTCGACGCAGTCTAAAAACATTGTCCGCAGTTAAAAATTTCTTAAATCCGACACGGGCAATCCAGGAATGGACAGTACTCGCATGCGAAGTAATGTAATATAAAGGATCAACAGAAGAATCCTCGCAGCGCAAGTTCAAATAATTGTCGGCCTCGTTAATTATTGGCCTTCACAAACGCATTGAGAGAACATCGAGGTACGTGAAAAATGAAGAATCTTCACCAGCTGCCCCTGTGGTAGCGGTGGGGACCTGTTCAGCAGTACCAATTTCTCCCAATCGGTCACTTTTGCTCCCAATTAGAGATTATCGGAAGAGAAACAGGTTCGATAAGGTCAGAGTAATCAATATCGAAGTCCATTATTTTTGAATAGTTGCGAACCCGTCGGTGAAGAAATGGGTGCTTTGTTCTTGCGGGTTGTCATATTCGTGACTGCAATGATGCATCTTGACAAAATACACAAATGGGAGCTGAACGTAAATCCGTGCGCGGTTTATATATACATCTCAAATTATAACCGTCGGATACTCGACCCGCTACCCGAACCCGACCCGAACCCGACCCGACCCGGGTGGCAAGACTGATCAGCGAAAACCGAAGGGGACGAGTGACCAGCGCGTGAAGTCCCAGGTAAGCAAAAAGGACTTGAACCCATCATCGAAGAAGCGCCCGCGATCGGAGTCGATTGATGCGGAAAAGGGCAAGAATGTGTCCTGCTTCCAGTGCCATGAGGTTGGACATCCTCGGGGTCTTTGTCCGCAGTTGAATAAAAAATCCAAGAAAGTTTCGGATTATACTTTGATCTGTGCTTTGAACTTAAATACTGATCGAACTATTCTAGTTCAAATTGGATCAGGGATGACAGTTCCAGCAATCTTGGATAGCGGTGCTAATCAGGTTTCTCTTATTCCTAAGCGTGTGCTTAATGAAGTGATCAAGTCTGAACTTGATGACTTGAAACTTGTAGAGTTGGATCTGTCGATTTTGATTAAATTGGGAGACAATAAAAGCACTGTAGAGGTTTCTGAGACTGTGACTTTAGATATCAAGATCCTTGCTCAGGCTGGACGAGTGTTAGTTACGGATCGGCGATTCTTAGTCTGGGATGTGCCAGGAGATGAAATTATGAAATCATCTTAGGTAGTGACATCTTACAGTCGTTAGGGATTGATCCTTATAATGCTATAAATGACTTGGCATGTGTTAGGCAGAAACAGGCAGGATTGAAAAATAGTATGGAGCCTGTACTTAGTAATTCAGAGACTGAGGTTATCCAAAGCAGTATTGATAAAGCTATGGAAAGAGCAAGTCATTCTGGTTTAGATAAACACTGGATTTCTAAGTTAGAAACATTACTCTATAAGTACACTGATGTATTTAGGGTGAAAATGGGAGCAGATTTTCCAGCCAAAGTTACTCCATTTAAAACAAGTCTTAAGTCGAATGCTAAACCATATAAATGCAAACCTAGGAAGTATAGTCAGGAGCAAAGTCAATTTCTTAAAATTTTACAGATGACTTAGTTGCCAATGGTTTGATTTATGAGAATCTCAATTCTGAGTGGGCTTCACCTGTGTTGATGGTTAAAAAAGAAGGAGGTGGTCACAGGATGTGTGTTGATTTACGTGCTGTAAACACCATGTCTGAGAGTACAGTATGGCCAATGCCCTTTCTTGAGTCCATTGCTACTCATTTGGGAGATTCTAAATATTGGTTTAAGTTAGATGCTTTTAAGGGTTTTTAGCTTATGCCGTTAGCAGAAGAATGTCAAGAGATGTTCTCTTTTATGACAGATAGAGCAGTTTTCTCTCCGAGAAGATCTATTCAAGGAGCTTTGAATTCAGCTATTCAATTTCAATCCCGGATGCATGAAGTATTCAAGGATTTGATATTTGACAAGCTAATTATCTGGATTGATGATTTGCTTGGACATGCTGCGACGTTAGAGCAGTGGTTTGTCATTTTAGAAAGTGTTTTACAGTTGGCTTCACAGTTTAATATTAAATTCAATATTGAAAAGTGTGAGTTCTTTTCCACTGAAGTCAAGTACTGTGGTAGAATATTTTCTATTAGCGGAGTGTCTCATGACACAGCGCGAATTAAAGCTTTGATAGAGAAACCTCAGCCGAAAACAGCAAGAGACTTACAGCAGTTTCTTATGGCAGCTCAATGGATGAGTAGGAGTATCCCAGAGTTTAATACTAAGGTATATGCTTTACAGCAAGTTTTTGAAGAAGCTATGAAGGGACAGCCAGGTAGAACTAAGACGATTGCTAGACAAGTTAGGCTTTCAAGATATGGCTGGAGTCCTTTGCATGCGTTGGCTTTTGAGGAACTTAAGGCAGCAATTGCTCATCATGTGAAATTGTCATATCCTAAAAAAGATATGATTCAGTGCGTGTACACTGATGCTAATGAAAGCAATAGTTCTGCAGTAGTTACGCAGATACCATTATCGGATTTAGATAAACCTGTAGCGCAACAAAGACATGAAACTTTGGGATTCTGTGGACATAAATTCTCAGGCGCTCAATTGAATTGGTCAATTGTTGAGAAGGAAGGATTTGCAGTAGTTGATGCTTTGAATAAGCTTGAGTATTTGCTAATGAACGACAGACCATTTAAGCTATATGTTGATCATAACAATCTAACACAGATCTTTTCCCCGTCTAATGTATCTAAGCCAGTGGCTCAGAAGTTACAGCGTTGGGCTTTAGAAATTCAGAAGTTTAACTATCAGATAAGCTATATTAAGGGTGAAGATAATGTGTGGTCGGATTTGATGACTCGGTGGGGAGCATCAACAGCAACTAGTGTTATTAAGGTTCAAACTCTTAGAGTTGCTTCGTCCGCAACTTTAAAAAATATTTCAGTTGAATATTTTGTAAGACCATCACAAAAGAAGGAATTTGTGTGGCCTTCAGTGGATGAAATTCGAAAATCTCAGAATAAGTATTTGAAATCAGCTACCTATGTAATGACGACAATTTAAAAGTGAGCAAAACGGGCAAGATAAAGATTCCGATTGAAGGCGCTGATCTTAGAATACGTTTGTGTATCATAGCTCATGCAGTAGGAAATAGTGGACATATAGGCTTCCAAGTTGCATCCGTTAAATAGGCCGAATATTTCATTGGCCGAATATGCATACTGACATGAGAAAGTTGTGCAATAGTTGCTTACACTGTTCGCCTACCAGGGGTCGTATGAGAAGACCAAGGCCATTAGAAGAAGCGGTTCATGGGCAGTATCCAAATCATGTAGCTTACATGGATTGAATTTATGTGATGCCGGCTGAAAAGAAAGGCTCACATAATTACCAGTGAGACGATCTCTCAGGCTACGTTAGAATTACGCCTGCTGCAATGCTTGATAGTATAGTGGATTGGAGAGCTTCATCTAGAACTCCTGAAGTCATACAGACTGATATGGCATCATATTTTATGTCTCAGGTCATGAAAAAGAGTTTACCAAGAGGTGTAATATCATTTTACAGTGGCTTATGGTCATTATAGTAATGGTTCCATTAGGTAATCAATAAGCATTACCTAGCCCTGATCCGAGCTCTAATTTCAGAGCTACATTGGAATAAGAGTGATATATTGGCATTGGTTCAATAAAAATATAGATCATAAGCAGCACATCGGACCATATGGCTTCAGGGCCTTTGTTTCACCCCCCATCTCCCATACAAAAACCTCAATAATCCACGTTATAACACCCAATAACCTTATTTTTCGACGAATCTTTGTAAATTTAGGATAATTTATAAAAATATAGGATTTTCAAAAATTATTTAAAAAAAATGAAAATTATAATAATAAAATGAAATGTAAATTTTGTAATTCAACAGAAAATAAAATGAGAGGAAAAATTTGTTATAAATGCGATTACCAAAACAACAAGCATAAACGGCAAACGGAAGAATATAAGCAGAAACGAAAAGACGCTGAAAAAAGATATAAAGAAAA